>JACEGR010005999.1:0-66021 GCA_014170235.1 Listronotus bonariensis | reverse complement strand
ATACATTTCACTGAACTATGGTTATGGTATATGGCGCGGTTTATAAAATCTCTCCACTAGCGACTGTGGCGCCATCCCAATTTGCACCTTTCGGATTACCACTTTTAATACATTCAGATGGTGATCCTCCCCTCCACAATCCATACTAGCGCCGTTATAAAGGTGTGTTTGGCATAGTGTAGTAGAGGACTAAAAAGTGGAAATAGTTAAAAAAATAAAAAAAAGTTTTGATGCCAAACGCGTTTAACTGAGTTATGTCACAAATGTCAAAAATTCAAAAAGGCTTACAAGCTACATAGCCATGTTGTTCAGTGCAGGAGATATACAGTTTATTGTATTAGTAGAACAACCGTTTACACAACAGTTTTTAATTTATATTAAGTTGTAAATTCTTTTTACTTTAAATAAAAAACATTTGGAATTACATCTTTCAACAAATATCACTTTCAAAACAATGCAAAATGAAATGCGCAAATTCTAGACGCCACTGGATTGATCATCAGCTTTGATTTTACCCAGTCTTGTCAACTTTTCTCCAAGAAGTGTTCTTCCTTGCGTCCCCGACCTCGAACCGCCTAAAAGTTGAGGATATGTCGCAACCTTATAAATATAAACTAACCTTGGAACGCACCCAGTTTTGCGCTTGCAGGGTATTTCGGTTATTATTACAGATATAGAGACTTGCGGTTTTCGCGAACTGTTGCTACTTTTTAATGAAACGAAAAATTACACTTAAATATTTTTTATGGCCTTCTTTGTTTTTAACATACATGGCGATTTTTTAAAAATTTTGGGACGCCCTCTTGTATTTCAGTTGTCTTTTATTCTTACGTACATACAACAAAAGTAAAAACTGATAGTAGATATTTCTACGTAGAATCCAGTCTGCAAGATTTTTTTAATTTATTTTTTTCTAGATATGAATTAACCAAACATGATTTTGCTTATGAAACACCCTGTATATTTTTTAATTAATAAATTATTTACATAAAAAAGCTTGACCGATTTTTCACGGTTCAGTAACGGCAAAAATTTTGGTATGTTGATACTATATGCTTGCTAAAAATACGCTTGTGTTTAAAATCAAAGCAGCTTCTTTAAAAATTCAGTGTTCTTTGTAAATAATTTTGGCCTCCGACCACTGTATGTGGTGATGTTTTGACCAAGCGGGTTCGACAACACCCGATCTTGACGTTTCACCTCGTTTCGTATGTTTTTTATGTTTTCTTATTCTAATTTCTATTGGTCTTTTTGTTTCTCCATCTTATACTTTATAACATTCACAGGGCATTTGGTAGACATAGTTGTTATTTGATGTGTGTTGAAAGGTCTCGTCTTTGTCAGAACGCTCCTCAAAGTGTTCTGGACTTTAAATGCTGTTTTTGTTATCTTTGGACAAACCACGAAGGCTCAAAGCCTAAATACTAACGTACCGTGGGTGTCTTAAGCAGGGTAAGAGGAAGTTTGTTAACACGGGACCTAAAAACTTGAAGATTTGGGGGGAAGGAAAGACCTCCGCGGGCAGCAGGTTCCACAATCTAGGTTTTGATGTTGTACTTGTTGGCAATTCTGTGGATCTTTTCTGAAGTTCCTTTTACATACAGATGTAGTCAGGAATGTTTGATCTTGTTAAGTCTGGTTCAGGCCGGTGTTTTTTTAAATGTTTTTTCACAAGAGGCAAAACATTCTTAGAAAAATGAAAATGTTTTCAGTTATCTTATAGGTAAATAAAAAAATAATTATTATATCTACTAGTAGATAAAAATAAGATTGCCCACATTATTAAAATTACACACATTATATGGTTGTTGCGTTATTTAATCTTTATTCCTCTTAAGATAATTAATAAAGAACACGACATTTTCCGCTAGTTTCAACTCAAACATTATCTAACCATCCCAACCATGAATATTCACGCTCGACTTTTTTATTCCATTTTTAACATACAGTATTATTTATTTTTTATATGCAACAAGATGACTACTATTTCAATGTGCATATTTTTTCCCTTAATTTCTTGTATTTTTTGTTTAAAAACGAAATTACAAAATGTTATAGATCTAAATGATATATTATCCTCAAGTTATATGCCCGGTACTTTTTTAATGATTGAAGAGTTACCTTCTGATAATCAAGATTCAAATGCTACGTTGAGGGATACGGGAAAAAAGATGTTCTAGATGGTTCTATAAATCAGGCGTTGGATACCATGAAATTTCACAGGTAGGTGGTTTAAAAGGGTCTTACCTATTATTAAAAAGTAATACCTATATGCCAAATAAAAGGATCTCTCACAAAACCAATGAAATAATTAAAAACTTTAATTTTGAATTTAAATATAAAATAAACTAGGGGTTCTTTTATTAAGAATATTTAGAAAATTTCTAATTTTCTCTAGTCAATTTAGTATATTTAAAATTTAAATTACAAAATGTATTTTGTACTATGTATACTTAACCACCAGGGCCACCACTCCAAAATTCTTAAATGAGAAGGCGAGTCGAGTGATACGTCATTTTAAAGCTCCTGACGAGTACTTTATAACCCTAGAATATGAAGTCAATATCTTCACCTATAACGAAATGGCGGTACTTTAAAAATTACCTAAATACCTGATTTGGATGGTCATATTTCCGAAACTAATAAAGTTAGATGTACTTAATGTGGTATTTTCTTAAAGCTCATTTAAAGATATTTTTAATGGTAAAATAATATACAGGGTTCTTAAATAAAAAAAAATGTACTTTTTCTTCTACCCTGTATATTACTACCAGTATCACCATTAAAAAGACCTTTAAAAGAGCTTTAAGAAAACACCACATTAGGTACATTAACACACACACTAACTTTATTAGTTTCGGAAATATGGCCATCCAAATCAGGTATATTTAAGTAATTTTTAAAGTACCGCCATTTTGTTATAGGTGAAGATATTGACTTCATATTCTAGGGTTATAAAGTACTCGTCAGGAGCTTTAAAATGATGTATCACTCGACCCGCCTTCTCATTTAAGAATTTTGGGGTGGTGGTTAAGGGGTTAAAGGGGCGCGGTCCAATTTTTTGTAAAAACGTTCCCCCTCAATAAATATCTTGACGTGTTTCGGCGATTTTCTCAAATCTGTCTCGTTTCGAAGATAACTTGAGTGGAAAGTTTTCAAATGAACACCCTGTATAGTATTATCAAAGACAATTATAGTTTTACTATAGACTCCCAGAACAATGCTATATTTTTGGTCATCAGTTTGGACGCTGGCTTGGCTGAATTTATGAAGCGGCCAGTTATACGTACTGTTTACGTGTGTACTCGATGGGTACCCGCTTCATAAATTCCATGAAGCGAGCGTCCAAGCTGATGACCAAAAATTTAGCATTGTTCTGGGTGTCTATAGTATAACTATAATTGTCTTTGGTATTATTAAATATTATTTATTAATTTTACATGTTTAGCTTAAAAGGTATACAGGACAGTACAGATTTTTTTTTACTTTTTTACATGCCGGCTTTCTTTGTCTAATCTCTTCCTATTAGTATTCTACACGCGTTAGTCTCTCTCCTTTCCACTCATTGCCTGTGTACTCTTTTATTTGACTGAACGTATATATTACTGACTATGGAAATAAATAAAACAAATCATTTTTTGGTTTCCATATAGCTTACTATAAACAAAAAATTATTTTTTAAAGCAGAAATAATGGCCGTGATTTCCTTTTTAAAAATAGAAACGTGATATAAGTACCAATAACAAGATCTTTTTATAAAGAATCCCAAACCATCCCTTCTATAAAGAAGAAGAAAAAATAAACTCTTGATGTCACTTCTGGTTAAACCGAAATTTAATTTGAGGTTGTAATAATGCAAAAGAATATCAATTTATGCTTATAATATACAGAGTATCCGCTAATTAACACAGAAAAAGTACATATTCCCTATGACAGCAATTATTAGGATTAAGAAAACACACCTATATCCAAAAGTTGATACTAAGAAAGATACAGGGTGTCGAGGTAAAAAAGTAATTTTGATTTATAGCAATCATTTTTGATACGTTTTGAATATTTTAATACTTATCAGATAATTCTGGTTAGTTTCTAGGAGTTTTTGAATATGAGCTATTCAGATCTAATATTAATTTTTATTGTAAACTAGAGGGTGCTAGCTACGCCATTTAAATTTATTTTTAACATCGCAACTTTTTTGTGCTACACTGTATGTACCATCTAAGTAAACCAGTAAACTCCCCTATGTTTTCTACACAAAAAAAGGTATACTTTGTAAGAATGGCTCCGAGCAACCGTTTTCAGGATATTTGCATTTAACTGGTTTAGTGCAACCAAAAAGTATATGAAAGAATATATTAAATTAATCGTTTACCATAAGGCAGTTGTAGTTGTGGCTAACACACTGTTTTTGAGGCATTTTTAGGTTACGCTAAAGTGGCTAAACCACTTAAATGCAAATATCTTGAAAACGGTTTTTTAGAGCCATTTTATCAAATTTAAATAGCTTATGTCAAAAAACCCCTAGATACCAAGTTTAAAAAAATACATAAAAAAATCACTCTGACACCCTCTGTATCTTCCTCATTATTAACTTTTGGATATAGGTATGTTTGGTTAAATGTTAATATTTATTATTTCTACATCTAAAGGAAAGGCCGAACTATTAGCTAAACAATTTGCTGCAAATTCAACCCTTCATCAACCTGTCAATCATCCAATTCCAACTATTCCCCCAGTTCCTCACAAAATGCCTAATATTATTTTTAAGGTAAAACACAACGTATTCTTTCTTCTCTTAACACCAAGAAAACGTCTGGGCTAGATGAAATACCAGCAATCGTTTTAAAAAAATGTGCTCCTGCTGAACTTGCACCTATTTAAACCAGGCTCTTTCGAATTTCTTATGACACGGGTATTTTTCCAGTCAGCTGGAGAGCTGCACTTGTCCAGCCTATTCCCAAGAAAGGATCTAAATCTCTTCCATCCAACTATAGACCCATTTCACTCCTCTCAATGCTTTGTAAAGTAATGGAGAAATCCATTAACTCGCAAATTCTTAAGGTATTTAGAAAAACATAAAATTTTACATGACAGGCAATACGGATTTCGTCACAAGAGATCTACAGCAGATCTTCTTTCCTTCGTTTCACACAACTGGAACAAGTCTCTTGAGTTTCTATAGGTCAGTCCCAGATCGTTGCTCTTGATATATCTAAAGCTTTCGACCAAGTCTGGCATGACGCACTTCTTAATAAACTTCCCTCCTACGGTCTTCCAACTAAAATCTGGTCTTGGCTCTCCAGTTATCTTTCTAATCGACGTATATAAGTCATTGTTGATGGCCACTCTTCAAGCTTTCACGAAATTAATGCTGGAGTGCCCCAGGATTCAGTACTAGCACCAACTTTGTTTCTTCTTCACATCAACGACCTTCTTTCTTCCACAACCAATCTCGTTCATAGTTATGCTGACGATAGTACCCTTCACTCCACTTTTCAGGTTCCCAAACCAATCTCTTAACCCGACTTGGAAAGCAAACGCAGGGCGATGCAGATATCTCTTTCACAGGATCTCAATTTGATATTGGATTGGGGCGCCAATAATCTCGATCAATTTAATGCATCCAAAACACAATCATGTTCCTTGTCGCGAAAAAAATCATCAAACACTCACCCTTTGCTTATGAGTGGCCAGGTTTTGCAGAGCGGGGACACATTTAACCTTGTGGGCGTCATATTTGAGAATAACCTTAACTGGCATAAACACATTGTATCTATAGCCACCGCGGCTTCAAAAAGCTTGGATTTCTTTTCCGAGCCAAAAGTACTTTTTTCTCCTTCCAATTTATACATTTTGTATGTGTCCCAAATTCGACCCTCTCTGGAATATTGTTCTCATGTCTGGGGAATGTCATCCCCTACAACCCTCAGCATTCTTGATGCCATTCAAAGAAGGGGCTGTTCGACATATTATTGATCCTTTACTTACTTAAAGACTTCCTTCTTTTGCCCATCGTCGAGCTGTGGGAGATCTATCGCTCTTCTATAGATACTTTTACGGCTTCTGCTCCGACGAATTATCCAGTATAGTCCCTCTTCTTGCAGCTCCCAACAGAGAAACTCGTGGTGCCGCACGTATGCATTCATATACGGTCCAATTGGACCAACTTTCCATTTCGTTCGTTCTTTTATCCCTAGATTTTCTAGGTTGTGGAACCTGCTGCCCGCGGAGGTCTTTCCTTCCCCCCCAAATCTTCAAGTATTTAAGTCCCGCGTCAACAAACTCCCTCTTACCTCGCTTAAGACACCCACGGTACGTTAGTATTTAGGCTTTCAGCCTTCATGTATTGTCTAAAGATAAAAAAAAATTGGCACAAGGAATCTGTGGTAATGTAAAATGTTAAAAAGATCATAAAAATAGTACAACAACATTATAGGGGTAACAAAATTTTGTGTCTTTCAGTATAAATTGTTTGATATCATTGTCGGTTCCTGTTTTACTTTTATACATATTTTAGGTCAATGATGAACCAGTACATGTGTAGAACTTATGTTGCTGATCAAATTTTATCTGATATTAATCATACGAAATTTAAAAGACGCATGGGCCAGGTTGATCCGGCTATTATGCAGGAACAAACCATGTTTGCAGAAAAATTAAAACACAACTTGTTGTTTGATGAAGGATCATCGGCCTATCAAAACTGGCTTACCAAGTAAGTGTTGGAGTAGAATGTTTTACTGAAATTTAGTTTGTTAATTTATACGTTAATTTAAAAGGAATAGTTGGTAATGTACAGTGACGGAATTAAAATCTCGTACCTACACCTCATTTTTTCCCATTGTGTTGTTGGCTTTTGCGTACCTGGATCACCTGGAAATATACCTTACTTGACAAATTGTTATCTGTCACACATTTCAAAATTATATTATTTTACTTTTTTGCAATTTTTGGAAAATGGGAGGAAACTAGAGAAGGCTAGAGTAATTAATCTATTCGAAGAAAGGTGTTTCTCTGGGAAGAGGAATAGCTCTGCAAGTTGGGAAGCCAAGAAGCACTATTCAAAGCCTCAGAACTAAATGGGAAAATACAGGATCACTGGGAGAGAAGGTGGTAGAAGAAAAATTTCAAACGAAAATCAAGATAATGATCTGATAGATTTTTGCCAAACAATCCATTTCAGACAGCTGTAGAGAACGCACAACCAAACTAATTTTCCTGCGACAGTAAGAACGGCAAGAAATCGTATTAGGAAAAATTCGGAATTGAGAAGCAGTGTAGCTGCTAAAAAGCCATTTTTGACCGATATGAATAAAGAGCAAAGAATGGGGTTTGCACTGGAATATTTACCGCAAGGTATGGATTTTTGGGAAAGGGTAGTATTTACCGATGAGAAGATTTTTCAATCTTATTATAGCGGGCAGATTAGAGTGTATAGGCCGCAAAATACACGGTACGAAGAAAGATATACCCAACATGTTAAAACAAGTGGAAGATTTTCTGTTAATGTATGGGGGTATATGTCTTTCAGAGGGCTAGGCATATGCCACCGTATTCGAGAAAGATTTAATAGTCAAGCTTATATACACATACTCCAAAATGTTATGTTGCCATCGGTAAACAATATATTTGAACAAGAAAATTTTATATACCAGCATGACAACTGCCCCGTCCATACAGCAAGGAGAGTTTCGGACTGGCTACTGGAAAATAACATTTCATTGTTACCTTGGCCCTCAAGAAGCCCTGATATCAATCCAATCGAAAACGTTTGGGGATATATCGTAAAGGAAATTAACAAGAACAATGATTTCCATCCACAAAACAGTGATGATTTGTGGAATAAAATTGAAGAAACCTGGAATAATTACAATGTTCACCATGCACAAATGCTGATTGCATCAATGCCCACACGTTTAAACTTATTAGTGGAAAAAATGGTGCCGCTTTGAAATATTAAGCCAGTGTTTTTCTTTAATATTTGAATAAAATAAACTATATATTTATTTTGGAGTCATGTATTTTATTGAATATTAATTAAGGTGAGAAAAAGGTAAAAAGCCAAGTTTACCAAAATATTGAAAATTGACATAAAATGTTAACCTAAGTGTACGAAATTTTATTTCCGTACACTGTACCTACTAATAGTCCCTGGGACAGTAATGAAATTCACTTCATGATAATAACACTTTTAAAACCCTTTTAGGGGGGTTCCTTTTGACGAGTCTACCATGAATATTCATACCGCCATATATGGAAGCGGCGCTTTGACCCAGCCTGCCAATGTCAAATGTTTCGGATGTCGGACCGGGCAAACGCGTCACTTTTTTGTCGGACAAGTTTACCACAATCATTTAGATGCAATTTTTAAACATTGTGCCAAAAATCGTAAGGATTATAGTTACAGAAACCCGCTCAATCCGATACCCAAAACATGTCAATGAGCCTTATGGTTTCGTGACTGTAACACTTACGATTTTTGGCACAATGTTTAAAAATTGCATGTAAAACATTGTGGTAAAGTGTCCGACAAAAGTGACGCGTTTGCCCTGTCCGATACCCGAAACATTGGACATTGGCAGGCTGGGTTAAAGCGCTGCTTCTATATGGCGGTATGAATATTCGTGGTAGGCTCGTCAAAAGGAACACCCCTAAAGGTTTTAAAAGTGTTATCTACCATGAAGTGAATTTCATTACTGGCTCAGGGACTATGAGGCAAAAGAGATCATGTATTACCAAATAATGTTTAAGGAGTGCAACTCTAGAAGACATTTATCAGAACCACAATAATAAAATGGAAGATCGTGATGATACTGTTTATTTGGAAAATGAATCAGATGAAGATGATGAGAAGAGTAATGATGCTTCAGAAACATATGATGTCGTCGGTGGTGGTTACAGTCATAAACAAAATCCAGGTATAATTAACAAATGCATTTTAAAAAATTAAGTTAAGAGCTACAGCAACTATGAGATTCTTACATACAACTTCAGCTAAAGAAACCAGAACTAACCAGTTTGTTAATAATACTTATTATCAGTTAAAAATAAAAGTCAATGGAAGTCCAAGCAAAAAGTATTATTGAAAACATAAGTAACCAATTTGGGTTTTTGTGTAGAATAAAATATGTTTTTTTTTTATCTTTGGACAAACCACGAAGGCTAAAAGCCTAAATACTAACGTACCGTGGGTGTCTTAAGCGAGGTAAGAGGGAGTTTGTTGACACGGGACTTAAATACTTGAAGATTTGGGGGAAGGAAAGACCTCCGAGGGCAGCAGGTTCCACAACCTAGAAACTCTAGGGATAAAAGAACGAACAAAGTGGGAAGTTCGGGGCCTGTCCAGTTGGACCGTATAGGGATGCATACGCGCGGAACCACGAATTTCTCTGTTGGGAACCGTAAGTGGAGGAACTATACTGGACAATTCTTCAGAGCAGAAGCCATGGAAGCACCTATAAAAAAGCGATAAATCCCCCACAGCCCGACGATGTGCAAGAGAGGGAAGCCTTTCTGTAAGTGAAGGATCATTAATGAGACGAATAGCTCTTCTTTGAATAGAATCAAGAGTGCTTAGGGTTGTGGGGGACGCCATGCCCCAGATATGAGAACGATATTCCAAGGGAGGTCGGATTTGGGACACATATAAAGTGTATAAATTAGAAGGGGAAAAAATACTATTTGGCTCGAAAGAGAAATCCAAGCTTTTTGAAGCTGCCGTGGCTATAGATACAATGTGATTATGCCAGTTAAGGTTACTTTCAAATGTGACGCCCACAAAATTAAAGGTGTCTTTGCTGTGTAAAACTTGGCCGCTCATAAGTAGAGGATGAGTATTTGATGACTCTCTTCGCGATGTACACTGGTTGTTATGGTAGGGAAGCCCAAGATGGGATTTCGTGATTTACTACAGCGCGGTAGGTTAATATACCGGAGGATACCTTGTACCCTGTTAAGTACCTCCACTAAATATGAGCTCCGTATACAGGGCCGATCATAAAAACAAAAAAAATTACCATCAGAAATTGTCGAGCGCGTCAGACTAAGATAGGATAAATTAATTATATGCCAAACAGTGTATATTCCATTAATCTGACAATTTGAGTGACGTAAAGGAAACAAAAAAACGTCAGTTTAACATTTTCGAGCGTGGCTATTTTTTTATTAAAAAACCAAATAATTTGGGGATAACGAAAACTATATAATACACGATCCAAACGATTTCCACAAGCCGAAATAATAATAGTAATTTTTTGACATATTGAAAAATCTATAGCCGCTTTCCACCGATGAAAATGTATACATTATATAACATTTTTCTTCTTATTATCTAAGCTTTGCATCCCAATAGGTCTCTATGACGCTCGAGTAAATCCTCATTTAGCATCGTGGACTCCATTACTTTAACAGAATGTTGTTAATAAATCTTTAAGGGCAGATTTTTGTCGGAGAGCTTTGTTGCCACCTCAGGCATTCAGCAGGGAAGTAATTTGGGGCCTTTGCTCTTCTTGTGCTTCATCAACTCTTTACCAGATTGCCTAAATCATTCCATAGGACTTCTTTTCGCAGATGATTTCAAGCTCTGCAGGATTGTTAAAACTATAGAGGATTGTGAAAAGTTACAACATGATATAGATAATGTGAATAAATGGTGTAAAGAAAACAAAATGTTCTTAAATATACAAAAATGCTCAGTTGTAAAATTCACAAGAAAAACAAACCCAATTTTAAATACGTATAGAATTGAAAAATTTAACTTAAAATGTGAAAAAGAGGTTAAGGATTTGGGAGTGCTATTTCAATCTAATCTGAAGTTTAATAAGCACTTTTCTTTTATAAAAAAATAAAGCTGTAAAGGCACTGGGATTTATAATCAGAAATAGTAAACATTTTAAGATCTCCACAATAATTAAATTATACAACAGCCTAGTAAGGCCACATCTTGAATATGCATCACAAATATGGATGCCAATGGAGACCACACATGATGATTTTATAGAAAAGGTACAAAAAGGTTTTTGAGGTATCTCTATGTTGTTAAATATAATAATTATCCATTTAAAGTTTCTTATAAAAGTATGTTAAGTGGTTTTGGGGTTACATCTTTGTCCCAAAGAAGAAAAAACAAGCTGTGATATTTTTATATTATATAATACATAACTTAAAAATACAAAGATTTTAATTTTATCGATTATGTTAATTTAAATGTACCAAAGATTAACTTAAGAATGTCAGTAAACCGTAAAATATTTAGTGTAGACCCATCTAGCTTGTCTCCTTTTAACCGTATGATGGCTGTGGCAAACGAGCTTCTCAGGGAGGTCCAGACAGATTTCTTCAGTGATAGTTTAAAAAAACTGAAATCTGTACTTTAGTAAAAGTCTTTGTATTTTCATTATATGTAAGATTGTTTTTTTCTTTGTTCTCTATAAAATTTTACTATTGAAAATGTGAAAAACTGTTCATATAAACATCCTAGTCCGCAAATTCCTTGTTCTCAAGATATAGGGTGTTAAACTTGTAAAAAAAATGTTTTATTTTAATATCTTAAACATCCTTTACCCGATTTTGTTTTAATTAGGCAATGTTATTAATATTATTAAGGGGTTAATTTATCATTAACTTTATTATATTTAATAAGTCCAGTGTTGTCTCAAGCGACAACTCAAGGAATATTTCTAACGATACACCACTGACTGTATAAATATGTGTGTAAAATGTTTGTCCTTTCTTTAGACAAATTAAACAAATAAAAATAGAGTTTTTATGTCTCTCGTTTTTTTTCTTCGTATCTTGTTTGTTTTAACGGAAAAAACCACTTCATTGCATAATTTTAGACCATAAAAGAAGCATTAAAAGAACTGTTTCTTTTAAAAACGAGATTTTATTATTTTTTATTTGCAATTATGTAACAAAAATTAATACTTATTTACATAAGGTAAATAACCAGTCTAAAAAGTTTACTAAAATAAGTGTTTTCGAAAATTGAGGACGGAAAAATTTGCGGAGTCATGTTTAAATAAACTTTTCTTTATAGTTTCTGATGTAGGATCAGCCCGATTTTTTAACAACATCCTGTAACACCCTGTATATTTTTAGGAAAAGCTGTAAAGATTGGACATAGAGGACACACGAACGGTGTATACTATCTTGGTGGTGGAAACCATTATCCCGACCCTTATGGGTAAGTATATGATTTGAGATGAATAATTAATTAACTCAAATATTTGTAAGCATACATTTAATAAGTTCTATTTATACAGGGTGATTCAAAAATCAATCACAAAACTTAAGGGGTGATTATACTTGACAAAATAAGGGTAGATATCCATATAATTTTTTTTCAAAAATGTCATTCGTTTTCGAGTTACAAGCCGTCAACGTTCAATTTTTATTTTGGTTTTTTCGCCATATTGCATTTATTTTTTAACCAATCCAGTTGATATTTGGCACACAAATCGAGCTTTTGCAGATTCTAAAAGACAAAAGTACTTTTTTAAATACCGGCAGACACTTTACCTAAAACTTAAAATTTATTTACTTCATAACTTTTTATTTTGACAGATATCGCAAAGCTGGGGGAGCCATTTTATAGACAATCAAAAACTTAAAAATAAGGTACTCTTTATTAAAGTCGATAAACCTCACCGTTTAGGCACCAATAGACATCAAAGTTTTCATCAATTTCAATCAAATTTCCTACATACATACAGGGTGTCCAGTAACTCAACCGACAAAACTTTACGGGGCGATTCTACAACAGAAAATAATAAAAAAACTTCATATAAACATATGTCCTAAACGTCTTAGTTTTTGAACTACGGTGTGTTAAATATTAAAAAAAACTTTGATTGTCTATAAAATGGCGCCCTCAGCTTTGCGATATCTGTCAAAATAAAAAAGTTATGATGTAAATAAATTTTAAGTTTTAGGTAAAGTGCCATCTGGCGGTATTTAAAAAAAGTACTTTTGTCTTAGAATTTTAGGATCTACAAAGCTCGATTTGTATGCCAAATATCAACTGGATTTTTAAACATTGTGCCGAAAATCGTAAGGGTTACAGTTATAAAACCCGTCCAATTCGTTACCCAAAACATGTCCATGGGTCTTAAGCCGCATCCTCACTTGCTACTCAACACTGTTATCTGTTATCAACAATGTTACCTAACATGTTTATAAAAGATCAACAAGTTATTATCATTTCATTTCATTGTCAACAAGTTATAGAAAGATGTATCAGCAACAAGTTTTTGTAACCTGTTGCCAAGTGAGGACACGGTTTTATGGTTTCGTGACTGTATCATTTACGATTTTCGGCACAATGTTTAAAAATACATGTAAAACATTATGGTAAACTTGTCAGACAAAAAAGATGCGTTCGCCCAGTCCGACCATCGAAACATTTGACATTGACGGGCTGGCTAAAGCGCCGCTTCCATATATAATGGTATGAATATTTGTGGTGGACTATCGTCAAAAGAACCTCCCTAAAAGGTTAGTTAGTTATCATAAATTCAATTTCATTACTGTCCCAGAGACGACCTCCTTGCCGCGGTTATTTCGATACTTATAAAAGTAAGAGATAGATTCAGTAGTAGGGAAAACCACTGATCTCGATGGATCTCAATGTTATTACCTGCGCGAAACAAAGTTACATTTCAAGGGCGAAAAAACGAGTTTGAGCGCAAGCAAATCGAGGGTGAACGCGCCTGGCGCCAAACAGACTATCCGCATTATCGGAAAGAATTTGTCGACGGCGTCCAAGGTTGAGTTTATACTTACAAGGTTGCGACATATCCTCAACTTTTAGGCGGTTCGAGGTCGGGCACGCAAGGAAGGGCACTCCACGGAGAAAAGTTGGTAAGACTGGGTAAAATCAAAGCTTATGATCAATCCAGTGGCGTCTAGAATTTGCGCATTTCATTTTGCATTGTTTTAGTAGTGATATTTGCTGAAAGATGTAATTCCAAATGTTTTTAATTTAAAGTAAAAGAATTTACAACTTAATAATAATTAATAACTGTTGTATAAACGGTTGTTCTACTAATACAATAAACTGTATATCTCCGGCACTGAACAACATGGCCGAAAAATGGGAGATGTGACGTCATAACACGTCAAAACAATATGGCCGAATGTCGTGACCTTATATAGACCGACTTTGGACGGCGTCCTGGTTTTCTGTTCGGAGTACAGTATCTAATGAGCGTCACGGTCAGACCGCGGACGGAGGGTACGGGGTGCCGGTGTTTATATTTTGCCACGGCTTTTAAGTGCGCATGTTCGTCCACCCGTCCATTTGTTACTGCGCGACGTCGTAAAAATCCGAAAAATGCTTCTTGCCACTGCGGATCTAAATGTAGGTTATCTATGGGGTAAACACACTGGAAATACAAAACCTTTTTTTTCATATGATGCTCACACAAAAAATATGTTTGATTTAGAATATGTAATTTGCTTTTAGGTATAATGAACACCTTAGTATCGGAAGCACTAGCCATTCTGACGGTAGGTAATCTCATAAAACTTGATATCTATTCATCATCATCTAACTAACATAAAATTTATTATACAGGGTATGGTTACGATAAAGCTCAAGAATTGGCTGATTTATTTGAGGTCGCTCTAACCGCACTAGCGTACTTGTCTTTTGGAATGTTCATCGTGCATTTGATAATGAGTATTTCCGCAGTGGTAAGTTCTTAATAACTTTTATAAAAGTAGATCGAAATATCAGTGGCGGCTCGCGGGTCTAAAAACAGGTGTAGTGCAGGAAGGGAAAAAAGCGCATTCACCATTTTAGCAAAATGAAAAATACTCAACTATCAAAAGTCTAAGTAAAAAGTCTTAATATCTAAACTTACCTAAATTTTATACACCAAATCAATCCTTCTATCTTTTAATGCAGCAAATTTATCAATTATATCTTCATAAAATGGTTGAGTTTTTATTAGTTCCTGTAGAAGCTCCTTTTGATGAAATATTGACCAAAGATAAAAGTCTATCTTGGGATATAGTGTTTCTTAGGAAAGTTTTTAAACGCTTAAGACAAGAAAAACTCCGTTCCACTGACACGCTTGTCGACGGTATCGTTAAAATTAGCGAAAAAAGTTTATACGCCTCGGTAAAAATGTCCTTATTTGCGCCAACTTGTTTCACTAACTGCTGAAATGAAATATTTCTATAACTTTCATCAGCAAATATTAGGTCAAGTTTATTTTTGAGCCGCTAATTTTTTGGAAATGATTCGGCATATATCTCCAATAAATTTTTAAAAGAATCAATGGAAAAAGTTTGGTTATACTGGCCAAACTTTGCAGTATCAGCAAGACAAAGAAATTGTAGTTTGTAACAAGTTCGAATCTTACTTCCATTTCCATCAAAATATGATCTAATATTTCATAGAGAAGTGCTCTGTACTGTCCTTTAATTTCTTCCTATGAAAAATCACTGTCGTGAATAATACTCAAACGGAAAGAATCGAAATAATACGTAAAAACCAACGAAACGACCAAAACCTATACTATCTTTTTAAGGCTAGCGATTTACCAAGCAATACACCTGATACTCCCACCCGCGATTCTGGCCGCCGGCAAGTATAGCGTTGTCATGGCAACGGGCGTCAAAGCGTAAATAAAACCCCGCATGAGGTGTATACTTCGGTCCGTTTTATATTTGCAATACACTTGCTGATCGCGAATTGCGATGTCGCGTTGCCGAAAGCGGAGGAAAGCGATCGCGCCAGCGGTTAATTTATATGCTAGATGTTTCAAGGCGAATTTTACAAATAAGGAATAGAAATGAGAAAAATGAATTGAATAATAGTAATATGTTTTTTTTATGTTTTATTATTTACTTTTGGTGAAGTGGCACTTTACTTACTACACCTGAATAGCCGCCACTGCGAAATATGTTAAAATATATTTCCACATTTATTTTTATTTTTATTTTATAATATCTAACCAAATACCTATAGATTATAAATATACACGGCGCTTCCTAACTATGGAACAAAACTTAAGGGGGTGATTTCTTATGTATTTTTATGAAAAAAGTTTCTATTAACATAATGTCCGAAGTTGCTTCATTTCTGAGATACATGGCGTAAAAGTTTTTAAAACATGTCGATATTTTTTTTAATGTTTTCTAAATTAATTTCTCTCAGAGGAAGGATTTTTTGGGATATGGTCAGTTAATAAAAGTAAAAGTTAAGAAACAATTTCTATTTTAAAACAGAAATTGTCTCTTAACTTTTACTTTTATTAACTGCCTGACCAAATCCCCAAGAAAAAATTCCTTTCTCTGAAAGAAAATAAATTTAAAAAACATAAAAACCTACTTTATTTTCTTCTAAAAGTACCCATAGACAACAACAAAAAACAAAAATAAAAAATAAACAATTATTTGCCTTAAAATATCTGAGCACCTTATATTGAAGAAAAACAATGCCGCAACTACTCCTGCTGCAATGATGATGCCAATGAGTATGAGTCCAACAGCCACGGCTACTGGTACCGGTAAGTCTATAAAAGAGACTTTATGCCCTTATATCCTTTGCTTTATCCAATAAATACGTAAGGCCTTTTAAACTTGAGTGGTTATTTTTTAATATAAATTCATCCATAAATTATATGATCTTAAAAAACTAAAGGTACGCTACTGATTTTTCCCTACCAGGAAGTGACACTGGTGGCGGGGGTAACGGAATGGGAGCAGGAGCTACTGGCATGGATATGATGACTGGTACAGGTGGGGGAACTGGAGGTGGCACTACCAGTACTGGTGGGGGGCCTACCAGCACTGGAGGAGGACCTACCAATACTGGGGGAGGCACTACTAGTACTGGTGCGGGCTCTACCAGCACTGGAGGGGTCCTACAAACCCTGGAGGAGGGCTTACCAGTACTGGAGGGGGTACAAGCACCGGAGGGGGCACTACTGGCACCGGAGGAGGCACTACTGGCATGGGAGGTGGCACAACAAGCACAGGAGGGGGTCCTACAAACCCTGGAGGAGGGCCTACCAGTACTGGAGGGGTACAAGCACCGGAGGGGGCACTACTGGCACGGGAGGTGGCACAACAAGCACAGGAGGGGGTACTCCGAGTACCGGGGGCGGCACTACTAGCACTGGAGCGGGTACTACAAGTACCGGTGGTGGGTCTACTGGTACAGGAATGGGATCTACTGGAGGCGGGATTCCTGGTGATAATGGTGACGGTATGTAGATATCATTTTAAATAGGCCAGTATAAAAATAAATTACCAATTATTACTGGATTAATTATTGCAGGTGATGGAATGGATGGTACTGCATCTGGCACGGCAACAGGTACGGGAGCCGGGTCTGACCAGTTTAAATTTAGGTATATTTTCAAAATACTAAAAACTTAGTTAACAAATCGGCCTATACATACCAAGTCCGCTTTAGGTAGTATGAATAATTTTGAGATATAAAAAAATCAAATTATTAAATTGCAATAATTAAATCTTTTAGGTTAAAAGGGAAATTCCAACAATAACCAGTCCAAATAATGTTGTTTTAAACGAGATGGCTAAAAAAATATTGAGTTCAATAGATGCAGCTTTTGTAGCTTACAGTGATGACGGCCAGTGCCTTCAAAAATCGTTATGTACCAGTAACAAGTACTCAAGATCATTGAGTGGACTTAATAAACTTGTTTTACCTGCATGGAGGTAAGATATAACAGTTCGCACGTCCGCTACAAAAAATTCACAACTCAAAAAATAGTATTTTGCGAAAATTAATGTTAAACAATTTACTTTGCTTGAGACATTCATTTTTCAGTACTATGCAAGATACAATCCATTATGTTAGTTTATTGTAATAATAATAATAATTGTTTTTATAGGAAAAAGTACGAGATATTTTAAGACTTGCAAGTAAAGGTTAGAAGTAAACGGAAACAAGTTTAAACGATTGCTTAAAAAGGTTTTCTGTTTTTAAAGTTAAATCGTGGCGTATATTTATTATATAAAGAAAAAATATAGTGATCATTGTTATATTTAAAAAATAGGATCAGTGCCAATATGTCAATCGTTGTTTTTACGTTTAAATGTGCGCATACTAGTTGGTGCGTACGGCGTACATTATGCCACGAACGTGTTGCGTTTCGGGCTGCAAAACGAATTACCCCAGTTATATTAAAACAGAGGGTTATCAAACAACATTTAATTTCCCAAATACGATGAAATTAGAAAAGCCTGGTTGTGCGCTATTGACCGGATAAGTGTTTTTTATTAAAAGTAAAAGTAGTACCTATACGGTAAATGGACAAATATATTTTACGGGCAAATAATTAACTAAGTGTGTTTTTAAAAAAATGGTTTAATTTGATATCAATAGTGTGTAAAGTGCACCAAAAACAATTATTTACCCCACGCAATATCCTAAGGACTATATCAACTAATGCGCATAAATATACTGGTAAGTTCACCAAAAATATTATTCATATAGATATTCTGAAAGTTATTTACTTAAGGCGGTTTTAGGGTAACTATAGTGGAAAACCCTATTTAAAGCGTTTGTTATTTTAAAAGTGCATCTTATGTAATACAAATTAAGCTTTATATTTATAACTAAACACATATGCTTTCAATTCATTTTAGGTATTGCAAATATTACTAAATAATAAATGTTTAGTTAAATTTAAAAAGCTACATTGGTCTGTTCGCAAAAAATGCATAAAGAGTGGTAGAAAAAATCCTAACAACTTGAAATTTTTAAATCCTTACCAACAAATTTGTATAGGGCAGAAAAGTTCCTGATAATTTTTGCAGACACATTATTGCTGTTTACGGCAATTATAGTATTTAAAATTATACCTATATGTTGTCTAAAACATCCTAAAAAAATTAATACCTATATTTTGTTTAAAACACTTAAAAATTAATTATATTTAGCATGTAATCTATTAGGAACTCATTTCAATATTCCTACTGTACAGTGTTGATTTGCAACGTTGCCTTTCTTAGTTTATCTTTACGATTTTTCAGTTGTGACTCTTTTTTAGCGGATGTGCGTGTCCTGTGTTAAATTTGCAAATATATTAAAATTATCTTTTATGGTATCAAGACATTTTTTGTAAATGGTGTATGACTGATTTATTTGTAATAAACCTGAATTTGATACTTTCTTTTTCTTATTAATACCATTTTTAGTCTTGGAATGAGCTGGCTTTTAGGACTCTTAACAAAAACTCATCAGCAAAATCGAGAATCGACGGACTTAAAGCAGCCTTGCTAGGATTGGGAATGGCGAATTGTGAAACAATCTATCAAAAATGCGATCTTAAAAAGGCAAAACTTTTTATGAAACAAAGGAGATAATTTTAGTTTTGCACAGGTTTAATTGATTTTATAAAAAATATATGTATTTACTTTTAAACCCTGTATGTTCTTATTTATACACTTTTCTCCATTTTATACTAAAAAAATATGTATATTGCTTTTTTTTCTTGCAAAAATCCGCTAACCCTAAACCAGTTTTTCTTGTGTTAGGAAAATAAGATTATAGCATTTTTAATACCTTAATCAGAGACAACAATGAGACGAGTAATTGGTCCTAACAATTTGTCCATTGTATTTATCTCTTTCTGGTTTAACGCAAGTTCCAATAAATATGTCTTTGTCTTTCATCATGGCAGGCTATCGTAGATGGAGCAATCCAAAGTCGATTGATGAGATAAGGTCACGACATTCGCCATATTGGCTAGCGCGGCTGTGACGTCAAGTCGGGCCGTTTTCGGCCATGTTTGATTTTAGGCAGATCAGTGGCGTAGAATTAAGGAGAAAACAAAAAGAACTGTATGTTGTAAACAAAATTTATTGGATTTTTAATAGGCATAACCTAAAACAAAAACATAAATGTGGTTTAACTATTGAAAATTAAAAATTATCAAAGCGACGACAGGACGATGAGGTACCTGGCAGAGCAAAACATTTTCCATGGTTCCGTAAGTCAAAAACCATTTTAAAAACTTTGTATACAAGGTGTCCGCTAATGAATGGTACACAGAAAAACCACAGATTCCTTATGCCAAAATATTAAGATTTAACCAAACATACCTAATATACAAAAGTTTATAATAAGGAAGATACAGGGGTGTCATAGTAAAAAGAAAAAGTAAATTTATTTTGATAATTGTTCCCCCTTTTTAAATATCTTAATAAAACGGTATCTCGGGGTTTTTAAACATTAGTTTTTCAGATCGAATATTAATTTTTGTGTGTAGACTAGAAGGCGATAGGTACACTATTTAAAATTCTCTAAAACTACCCAATTTTTTGTTACTACTCTGTATGTATGTAAACTAGTAAGCTTCTCTATGCTTTCTGCACAAAAAAGGTATACTTAGTAAGAATCGGTCTTGACAACCGTTTTTAAGGTATTCACGTTTTAGTTGTTCAGTGCACCCGAAAGTATGTACCTTCAATAACATCGTATTAGCTATAATTACAACTGCTCATATATAAATAGCTGATAGCTATCCCTGAATACCGAGTTTTATTAAAATATTTAAAACATATCAGACATTATCGAAATACATGAATAAAAATTATTTATATCCCTTTAACACCCCGTATCTTCCTTCTCATTAACTTTTAGATATAGGTATGTTTGTTTAAATCCTAAATGGGTATTTTCGCATAAGAAATATGTTGTTTTTCTATATACCATTAATTAGCGGACACTCGTCAGTATCATATGTATATAAAAACACGAATGACTGAAAACTATTCGACTAAACACTATCAAAATCTCTAAAATAAAACGAGTCCGAACCAATAATATGTGAAGTCTCTAAACTAACCAAAAACATTAACAACTGGAAATCCTTGCAAAATATACAACCAAAATGAAAATGGCAAATTTTCACAGTTTTTACCAAACAAAGCTTCAACAAGGCACGACTCTGTCATCAGCTGATAATGCTACCAACTTTGAACAGAACTGCTAACCGAAATCGTAATTCTCACACCCTCACGTCTCTGACAAAAGCTATCACCGGTCTTGCTTATGTCTAAACCCCTTCTCATAAAGAAACTCTGGAGGAGCAATCATCGCTTGGACCTGGTTGCCAAGTTGTTAACAATTTCTGCATGTAAACTTTAATGTTCTTTTTTGACTCACCTCTAATTAAGAGAAAGAAAAATACCATGAATCGAATATTTTTAACTTGACAAACGTTGCCGCAGGCAGTCATGCCGAAATGTTATTCGATATTTGTTTGATATTGTTCAATGACGGGTTTGTTTGGACAGTTTGTTTACATTTTCTGTGATTTATTGTGTGTTTCGTGGTTTTTTACCTTTAATTGGACTTTGAATATTGACTTTTATTAGTGATCACAGTGTATATATTAAATTTGTGCTTTTCAACAGATAATTTAAGGTAATATTGACTGTAAGAAAAATCTTTATAAAAACCAAATAAATGACATTTTTAATTAGGTGTGTGTAATTATTGAACCAAATCCCAATATTTTATATTAATAGGAAACAAAAACAAGTACCTAACATTAAGGGCAAAAATAGCACAGCTATATAATTTGAATTTAGCGGGCAAACGATAAACATCGACTCACGCGCCATCTGCGTTTACCTTCCTTGAAGACAGACAGGCCCAGCAGCTATCTCTCTCTCGGATAATTTATTTACATTTAGTTGCTCGTCTCATTCTTGTCTCTGCCTTAATTTTTTTCTTAGCTTGCCTGTGCTAAACTACACTAGAAATATGGAAAAAAAAAATTCTTTTTAAAAAGAATTTTATTTTCACATTCAAGAATTCTGATATAAATGAAATGCAAATATTTTACAAATGAACAGAGTGAATTTCCACATACTGTCCAAATATTTAAAAATACATTTCAAAATCAATCTCAAAATTGTTACCATAAAAAGTTTATTTAAAAATTAGTTTTAACTAATTAAATATAATTTACACACTTTTTAAGATACATAATATACAAAAAAAAACAAACAAGATATTTAATAAACCAAGCAGTTTTGTTTAGAAACAATTTTAAACATTATCAGTCTAAGTAACCATCTATTTTAAACAAACAAAAGGTGATTCGCGACTTTAGGAACAGTACTTTCTTCAATTTTTCCCTGAAGTTCATTATTTTGGAATATTTTACTATAATTTATACTTACTATACAGAGTGATTCAAGAAATCGATCACGAAACTTAAGGGGTGATTCTACTTAACAAAATAAGGGTAGAGCTTCATATAATTTTTTCAAAAATGTCATTCGTTCATAACTTTTTTATTTTGACAGATATACCAAAGTTGAGGGCACCATTTTATAGACAATCAAAAACTTAAAAAATAAGGTACTCCTTATTAAAGTCGATAAACCTCACGCCGTTTAGGCACCAATAGACATCAAAGTTTTTATCAATTTCAATCAAATTACCTACATACATACAGGGTGTCCAGGTAACTCAACCGACAAATTTAACAAAACGATTCTACAATAAATAATAAGAAAAAAACTTTATATAAACATATGTCCTAAATGTCTTAGTTTTCCAACTACGGTGTGTTAAATATAAAAAAACTTTTTATTTTTATTTTAACACCCCGTAGTTCAAAAACTAAGACGTTTCGGACATATGTTTATATGAAGTTTTTTCTTATTCTTCTGTTGTAGAATCGCTCTAAAGTTTTTCGGTTGAGTTACTAGGCACCCTATATGTAATTTGATTAAAATTGATGAAAACTTGCAGTATGTCTATTGGTGCCTAAACGGTGAGATTTATCGACTTTAATAAAAGTACCTTATTTTTAAGTTTTGATTGCCTATAAAATGGCGCCACCAACTTTGCAATATCTGTTAAAATAAAAAAGTTATGATATAAATAAATTCTTAAGTTTTAGGTAAAGTGCCCTCTGGCGGTATTTAAAAAAAGTACTTTTATCTTAAAATTTTAGAATCTGCAAAGCTCGATGTGTGTGCCAAATATCAACTGGATTGGTTAAACAATAAATGCAATATGGCGAAAAAACCAAAATAAAAACTGAACTTTGACGGCTTGTAAATCGAAAACGAATGACATTTTGAAAAAAAATTATATGAAGCTCTACCCTTATTTTGTCAAGTAGAATCACCCCCTTAGGTTTCCGTGGTCGATTTTTGAAATCACCCCTGTATTTTGGGCACTATAAAAATACCTGACCAAACAAATGTATTTAACTGGTTTAATAAGTCAGTAACCCTAGTTACCGTAATAAAAAAAAACTATTTTATTGGTTGAAAAGTCAGTACACCGAGTAACTGACTTGGTTTTCATTATCAATATAAAGAGCGCCAAGGTATAAAGTGCGTGTGTAGAAAAGCACATCTAGAGCAATTAACAAATTTAACAAAAACTCTTTTAAAACTGAAAAATGCAGAAATTTTGTTTGTTAAATATTATCTCTTCAAAAAACGAGTTAGTAATGTTCATAATTAAACTTTTTGCACGAAATTTCATGTTGTCAAAGATTCGCTTAAAGCTTATTGACATTTGTCACCCAGCGATGGACTTGTAGCTTTTCTGTGGTGAAAAAAATATAATTTTCCGTAAAATAATAGAGTCAAATACTAAACTTTTACAGTTTATGACAACATATGGCCAGTAGGAAAAATTACGTCATTAAAATCTATAAAACAAACTTTTAAAGGTATTAAATTCTTAAGCATCCAACTTAAATCTAAAAACATAATTTACTGATGTAAGAATATTTTCCTACGACCACATGTGAAAATAGTAAATAGCACACTGTTTTCATGCATAGAAAATGCGTTTTATCACACTAGTGTTGCAAAGTATAATATGAAACTGTCATCGTTGTCATTGTTATTTAAAATAAATTTGGAGTTATCAGGCTGTTAATGGGATTTACATTGAAAAAGCCATGCAATATATTTTTAATGAGGACCTTTTATAATTCTTAAATAATAAAAAGCGACTAGGTAGGTGATTTTTGATATAAAAATATTGTTAAACAGTATAATACATCGCGGTAAGGAAAAGTATATATCACCCTAGTGATGCAAAGTTTTCAATTGTTTTCTTATTTTTTCCATGAAGACAAAAAACTTTTATTGTTTTTTTGGTGAATAACTTGTGGTCGTAGGAAAAATAGTGTACATTACTTGTGTGAAAATCACTTTCTTACACGCGTGAGTTTGTCGCACTCGGCTGACGCCTCGTGCAACAATATTCCCACTCGTGTGAAATAAGTCATTTTCCACCCTTGTAATGTAATATACTATTATTCTTTTTTTTGATAATAACTTGTGGGCGTAGGAAAAATAGTGTACATTACTTGTGTGAAAACCACTTTCTTACACTCGTGGGTTTGTCGCACTCGGCTGACGCCTCGTGCAACAATAATCTCACTCGTGTGAAATAAGTCAGTTTCCACCCTTGTAATGTAATATACTATTGCATCGTCAACCTAAAAATTATCCTTCTCCAATTCTCCAACCCCACACAGTCTAAAGTAGTGCTTATTATTGTAAACCTTTATATATATAGGGTGTCCCAACTTAATACACAAAATACCTTTGTCCCTGCACAAGATACCAGAATAAACTGAAAACAAAAAATGTTTATTTGAAGACACCTATTTTATTGAGAGTATTAGTTAGTACACAAGGTGTTTTAAAAACAAGATATTCATTCCCTGTTTATTTTATTAAATAATTCTGTCAGTGTCAAAGTGATAAATAATATAATAACATGTAAATAAAATTACCTTCTATTTTAAGGACACCTACTAAGGTAGGTCAGCTATTTAGTTTATTTTAGATAAACATTTACTTTCTTAACCTAAAAAAATATATTGCTGACATACCTATAAGTAGTCTTCTTACAATAGAAGGTCATTAATTTCATGTTATCATAATATATCTCACTCTGACATTGACAGAATTATTTGAAAATAATTAGAACCACAATATTACTTTCTTTCTTTACTTATTACCATTAATGAGTATATCAACATGCTGTTAATATCTCAAAAACCAGCAATAATTGGCGTATAGTGTATTATTTATTTATTTATTTAGTAGAATTCAATGAATAGTCAAAACTTGTTACAATATATAGGGTGCTCAATTAAAAAAAAACCTACTTGATAATGAAAATTATGTTTTGAGACACCTTGTATATTAATTAATACTGACAATAAAATAAGTGTATCCAAACAAACAGTTTTTAAAAACAACAACAAACAATCAGTTTATTTTTGTGCCTTGTGCAGGGGCGAAGTTACTTTGTGCATAAATAGAGTTGGAACACCCTGTATAAATTAAATCCGCCATGAGACCCATTTCGATAAGATGCAACAAAAAAATTGATCAAAGCTAAGTTCAAAATTTAACTAATATTTTCAATTATAGATAGAGTCCTTAGAGTTTTAGGGTTTATTAAAAGAAATACCAAAGATTTTAAAAATGTAAATTCAATAAAACTATTGTATACTTCGTTAGTAATAGACCCCTTTTGGAAAATTGTTCTGTTGTTTGGAATCCATATTATGAGAAATATGTTAAAATGTTAAATTCTGTTCAAAGAAAGTTTTTAAGATACATTGCCTTTAAATTGCATATTCCCCAGGAAACAATAAATTTTGAAGATCTTGAAAAAGCTATTAATATACAAAGTTTGAAAGTTAGACGTGAAAATGCTGATGTATTGTTTCTTTTTAAACTAATTCATGGGAATGTGCAATGTAGTGAACTGCTCTTTTCTATAAATTTCTATGTTCCTTCAAGGACATTAAGGCATTCTGTTACCTTTCAAACAAATTTTCACCAAAGGTTGTATGGGCAATTTTCCCCAATAAATAGATTGATGAAGCATGCCGATAAATTTGGGGACGATTTATTTAATCTATCCCTAAATAGGCTTCGAAAAATTATGAAGTCCAATGTTTTATAGATTAAGGCTTCATGTTGTTTAATTTTCAAAGTTAGATTTTTTAATGTGTATATTTTGAATTTAATTTTAGATGTTGTTTTCTTGTTTCTTAATCATTAGTAGCTTGTTATTTTTTACTGCTTTTTAAGTATTTTGGTGGTTAACTATAATATAAAATTTTAGTCCTGAATATTTGTTAATTAAAAAATCTTAGTACTAGATATATATGTAGATGCTTGTTATTTAAAATTGTAATTGGGCAATGCCCATTAATGAGTAAATAAATAAATAAATAAATAAAAAATTTCCAAATTACCGAATTTACGAGTTGTACTGTCCTTAAAGTCGACTATACCCCAAACAAAATGTTATGAAAAGTTACTATTTTTTTGATATTCTACTCGACCTTCTTGAAGTTAAAGGCACAGGGCTAAAACTCATCAAGTCTTCCGAACTAGGCTTTTTTTCTTTATTATTAAACGATTTCGAGGGTCTAGGACTAAAACTCACTATTAAGTTTTCCGATATATTCTCCTTGTCTTTGTCATGGAACAAATTCGCTTTCACGAGCGGTTTCGATCTTGTCTCCAAATCGTCCAAAAATACTACGGACTTTTTACCTGTTGATTTATACACGTCAGTTTTCAAAATACTTCTTGCTGGTGTCAAACCATCTCCTTGTTTTATTGCTTGCGATACCTTCATCATGGTTAAACCTGGTGATGAACTGCATCTAGAAGTTCTTTCCTTCAGGACTGAAACTCGCATACTCACTCTTCTTGCCGAATTTGATACTTCAACTGGTTTTTCTTTAACTGGAGTTTTAACGTCACATTCGACACCGTTTATGATGACTTCAGGATTCTGTTGCTTTTTCTGTTTTAGCTGTTGAATCATTTGCGACAATTTTGACTTGGTTTGGGCTAAAGTAAACAAATCCTAATTATATTAATACTAAATAGGAAAAATTGCTTTTTAATGTTTCAATAATTATTAGAGCATTACTCTACAATTGTTTCGCCTTTCTAGGGCTTCATCAAGAGTACTTCGTATACTAAATTTAAAAAGAGAATTATTTACAAACAGTACCATTTAACACGTTTTTCCCAAAAAGGACTATAAAATATTATTAGGGGTTTTATTATGTGGCCCAGATGTGGTAATAAATTTATTTATAATTGGCATATCTGCGAATTTTTATTTGATCATTGGTAGAAAGAGTTGTATTGTCTATAAGTCCCATAAGCTTTTTTTACAACTCAAAAAGTATAACTTGTTAGGAATCGCTCTGGGTACCCTTAACACGCTTTTATTAGCTTGGGTTGTATGTATGCCGCATGTATGTAACGGAATCTTTGCTAAGAGTGATGCGTACACGCAAACTGAGCCAAAACGCATTTCTCGCTGCTTTTTGGGCATTTTGAAGTTGAGAAAGTAACAGATCCAAAGATTATTGGAAAGTGGTTATTTTTACGGTTTTGTAATTTTGCAGAAATTTAATGTGTTAATTTATAAACATTACCAAAAATTTAATTAATCTCGATAATCTGACTCCTATTTTAAAAACTTTTCTATATACAACTCTTTTTCCAAAACAAAATATTTAAAAACGCGTTTATTAGTCCTCGGTTGTAACTGTCTGGCTATGTAACCGCATCTCAAGCCCAACTTTCACCAAGCCTTTCAATTTCTTTGAAACTTTGCACACGTATCAAGGACCCATGACAATGCAATACTCTGCAAACAGTATCCCGTTATCCTGATTAGGATCGCCAGGATAAATCAAATTCCCTATAGATTTTCTGTAGGAGAGTAACAGAGAAAGAGCTAGTGCGCGATCTGCGCATGCGTGCAGTTTCGGACGTACTCTCAGCATAAGGCTGACAGAAACTTGTTCGGAGTAGTTGCGTTCTGAAACCCCATGCAACAGTGAAGCTTTAAATGAAATGATTAGATTACGAAATAGTTTTCATAACTGTTCCCTCATAGATATTTACAAATGAAATAATTATAACATTTAATATATTAAGCACCCCACGCTTTTATTCTAGAAGTGAATTATTCTGTTATTATCTTAAATTTTAATATAATTCTATTTTGAGGTATATAATTATGATTCATTGTTTGACCTTTTATTACTGTAATACAAACTCTAATTTTTAGTTCAGTTGCATATAAAAGGGTGTTTTTTAAACTATTATTTTTGAGATTTTGAGTTTAAGATGTTTAGTGCAACCAAAAAAGTATAAATGAGAGAATAAATTAAACCTTTTGTTTATGAAGTGGCAGTTGTAGTTATAGCTTATACGCTGTAATTAATGGTATTTCTTTGGTTGAACTAAACAATTTATACGCCTATATCTCGAAAACGGTTGCAGAGAGCAATTCTTACAAAGTATACCTTTGTTGCGACATTTAAAAAAATCTTAAAGTAGTGTAGGTAGCGCACTCTAGTTTGTACAGAAAAGTTAATATCCTATCTGAAAAATTTATGTCAGAAAACCTTTAAATAACAAGTTTTATTTCAATATTCAAAACATACCAAAAGTAAAAAATTATAAAAAAAAATAAAATTATTTTTTCACTTTAACACCCTGTAACTTCGTTATCATCAACTTTTGGATATAGGTATGTTTGGTTAAATCTTAATATTTTGCCATAAGAAATTTGTGGTTTCTCTCTACAACAAGACTAAAAAAAAAATTAAAATAATTCAGTATATGTACCTTTTTGGGCCCTTCCTCTCGCTCTTTTAACTGGTACAACTTTCTGCGGCAAAATCTCCTCCCACTTATTGTCTTTTAGTTTTTGAAGATTAGCAAATCTCTTATCCAAATCTTCAACCTGCATAAAGATCATGTCCCAGAAGCCATGCAGATCCTCACATGTCACAGGTTTCTCTTCGTAATTCTCAGTTTCACACTGCGTGATCAAACCGCGAAATTGTTGGAATTTCTTTGAAATCAGCAGTTTTGATTGGCCAATAGCGACATCTATGGAAGAATGCGCGTCTTCCGGTAACTCGGGATCTTTTAGATAATTCTCCCAATCGGTACAAATCTTTTCGATTCCTGTTGATTTCCATGTCTCAACTTTCTTTGAAATACAGTGCCCCTGCTTTGGGACTTGTATGAGCTGTCAGAATTTTTGTTTTTTCTTCTTGTGTTGAGTTGTTTAAATCTGAAAATAAAAAATGGTCCAAAAGATTATTTTTGATAAATAAATATACATGATGTCCACCAAATACACACACTTTAAGCACAACATACTTTAGTGATTAGTATTTTCTTTATTTATAGAACACCCTCTTTGCAATGTGATGTCCTCATTCTATACTCCTTTCTAGCAGAATCCTTTCCCCGAGAAATAGTCACGAAGGGACTGACATAAGGCGGAGGCGTACTAACCGACCCAGAACAACCTGACTTAACTGGACTATCCTGGTTATTGTAATCAACTGTGTAATCGGTAGACGAGGATGAAGTCGATCCAAGACTTTTGATTGGCTGAGCTGACCCCGTGTCTAGATCATCAGAATTAGTTCGGCTACACTTATCTTGAGATATTATGTCAGAGTTCGATGAAGATGATTCAGGTGGCGTTAAATCTAGTTCACTTTTATGTTGAGATACCTCAAGATCTGACTCACTTTCCTCTCTGTTTGGTGATTTTATTTGCACCTTGTAATTCAGTTGTGTCTTTGAAAACTCTAGTGCTTGCTTTCTTAGGGGTTTTTCTGTAAGTAATTCTATTTACAGTGCCGCTATCACTATCACTCTGCCTCCTACTTATATTTTTTTCTCAACATTCCAACCTACTGTCTTTTTGGACTTTTTGAACTACAACTTTGTACTATTAGGTTTTTTACCTTGAACTCTTGAGGTGCTTCTTGTCGTTTGCAATGGTGTTGATTTTTTAAGGGTGGATATATTTCTGCTGCCATCTTCTCTATCAGCAGGCTTATTTCTAGTGTTCTTACTGGTTTTTAAATTGGTGCTACTAACTGCAGCATTTTTCCTTACTTCTGGCTCTAATAAACCATCTTCCTTGTCTTTGTTGTATCTGCTTATTAAAGTTTTAGCAATTTCTCTTAAATTCTGATTAGTACTGGGTTTAGAATTGGATTCTTTACTCTCTTTTGGGATTGCACCAAGTTTTGTTCTACTCACTGTCTGTTTGTTAGTTCCTACAACGTAATACATGATTTAATTTTATTTATTTATTATTAAAAGAGGAAACTTTATCAAAGAATTACATAGACAAATACTTAAAATTTTCTAAAATAAATAAAATAAGAAAAAAATAACAACCTAAACCTGTTAAGTAAGTAATGAGCTCATATAAGAAACCAAAAAATAGTTTTCAAGAAAGACAATGAGAAGTTTTGGGTCAGTCTTAAAATAAAATCAGCATCCCCAATGCCTTATAAAATGCTTATAAAAACTAATCTTATCATCAAGAATGACGGAAGCCAAAAGTATTTGCTTGAAAACCCTTTAGAAAGAGGCAACTATAAAAATATGATCTTTTTAAGAAGGGTCAGAAACACTTGGTAAACAAACAACATGTAAAAATATCAAGAAAAAAAACATTTTTTTCTACTTTAACTGCCTAAAACTTTTTAGTATAAGTTATAGAAAAATTTAGCAAAATTTAGGATTTGTTAATACAATTTAGTTAAATCCCTAAAAAAATAAAAATAGAGGATTTTGCCTTTCAAACTTATATTTTTATAGGGGGTGGCCAACCAAAAATCAACTTTAATTTTGCAAACTTCAAAATAAAATTTTCTTTACCAAAGTGTTTCTCTTAGCAATAGCATCTGATATAAATTAGGTATGGGTTCCATGTCTGTTTTTAGATAAACTAAATTTGGGCCCATGGAAAAATAATGAAGAAGAGAAGAGTTTTCTGATTGAGTTACCTCCAAACAGGATTAGGTACCTAGTTAGAAAATGAGAACTGTATTGTACAAAAAGGTAATTTCCACATCTGGCCCAAGAGAAAGTAAATCAATATTTGAATATTTTTTTCTACATTTTATTTAAAGAATGTTTCTGGCTATTCTAAAGGGGACATAAATCAATTCTTGTTAAGTATATTTTTCTACAGGCATTGTACATCCAAACAAAAATAAATAAGGCAAGAGACAACTTTGCTCTGAAAATATACTATATTTTGAATTTTCATAAGTGTTATAGGCTTAAGAGTAAAATATACACACCCTTTATAGTCTTGTTGGCATTTTCCAAATCTGTAGTCACATCTTGAGAAACATGGCAAACTTTAAATATAGGCTTGGCTTTAGCCTTTTCTTGTTGTATTCTTTTAGACTTCTCTGCTTTCCATTTTGATAAAAGTTCCAATCTTTTTTGTACTCCATTTGAAGTAATTGAGGTATTGGATGAACAACTTTTATCAGCTAATTTGCTGGCAGCTTGGACTCTATTCTTGCTAAGTCCATTGGTGTTTTTCCTGGGGTCAGTGAATTAAGTGGACTTAAATTAGGATCAATATGTCTTCTTTTATTGGCTAATGTATCACGCTTCGCTTTTCTGGCATTATTATGAACTTCTTTCCTATCTTGGACGGTTTTAGCTGTAGTTGTGGCTTTGTGCAGTGCAGTAAAATGCCTTTTAAACAATTCCGAAACATCTTCCATTATATATAATTAACGCAACGACCGAAAAGAATTAGATATGATTTAAAGAAAACTGAGACTATTATTCACTACGCGGCTTACTCTTTACCCATAATAAATGTACGAAAACAGACTAAACAACAAGAAATCTGAAGACCGTTGACAAAATTCAAAAAACTGGTAATGGTTCTGAGTGTAGATTCGTCATTCGAATCTTTAACAAAAGCTGCTCATGAAGGCAGTTGGTAACACTGATAGCAAAAACCATTGATCTCTAATTTGGCACTGGATCAACACTGGGATTTGAGAGGCCAGCAAATGACCAATTCTCGTTAAAGTTACGGACGGTACAGCATTAAACACTCCCTTCATTTTGTAAACGCAACCATTCTTGAAGTTTGTGTGGACGCCATTTTTTATGTACGGCTCGTGTTTGTGACTATTTGATAGGAATCACAATTTTATCCAAGTGCAAGTAACTGATTTATTTTAATGTTCTGAACATTGTAAAAATAAAATTCGTTGAATGACTTATATAAGATAAACCAGTATTTCTCCAAGCACCATTTTCAAGATAGTTTAGAGTGGACAATCGATTTTTTTCTATATTTAGTTGACCGGAATGCAATGTCAGAAATTTAAAATTTTTTGAAGAAATCATTGGCATATTTTAGAAGATGACGCAGTTTTTACCTCCGAATTTATTGGCCCTATTTGCGCCCAGAGATCCTATACCATATTTGCCTCCTGTAGCAAAGTTACCACATGAAAAAAGAGTCGAGGTTATCTTGGACTTGGAGCCTTTCTTGGTGAATTTGAGGTAAGTTTAAGACATATTTGCACCCGCTCACAAATGTTTAAAGCATTAAAAGAGTAGGAATTAATAATAAATACTATTTATAGGATCCCAAAGATACTCCCCTCCAACCAGAGCGGAATCAAGAGAGGAAAGGCTAGAAAGGAGAAGAAGAGAAAGAGCTGAACAAGTAGCATATAAATTAGAGCAAGAAATTGCAGTATGGGATCCAGCGACTGCTCCTAACATTACTGGAGATCCTTTTAAAACTCTTTTTGTTGCCCGTATTGTAAGTAACAAAATTATCACTCAGTACTGGATAAAAGAATTTATTTTCTCATTTAAATATGAAAAGTAAACACTTTTCCTTGTTTTAGAATTATGACACATCAGAATCCAAACTTCGAAGAGAATTTGAAGTTTATGGCCCTATTAAAAGGTGAGTTAAATATGTATTTAGTAATTTTGTCACATTAAACTACAGAGGAGAACTAAAGGACTTCCTTGTTATTATTCAGGGTGTTTCTTAAATGCATGCTAATATTTAAGGGGGTGATTCCTGGGGTTATTTGAAGCAAAAAACTTCCTATGGACATATGTCCTAAACGACTTAACTTTTGAGATACAAAGTGTTAAAATTTTCAAAAAAAAATCTATTTTTTAAATATCCTAAGTATCCTTTAACTTTTCCGCATCTTGTTTTTGTTTAAAAATATAAATAAAACTCAATTCATTGCATATCTTTAGACCATAAAGGAAGCATTGCGGCATCTTTTCTTTTAAAACTTAGGTATAATTTTTTATTAGCAATTATGTAACAAAATTAATAAACACTTATTTAAATGAGGTTTATAACCAGTATAACAATTTTTACTAAAATAAATGTTTTTGAAATTTTTGGTTTTTTGAATATGTTAACACCCTGTATCTCGAAAGTTAAGACATTTAGGGCTTATGTCCATATGAAGTTTTTTTCTTCAAATGAGTCCAAGAATCACCCCTTAAATATTAGCATGTGTTTAAAGAATACCTTGTAAATTATCATTTTTTTATCTTACTTTTTTATATACACTACAAAAATAAATATTCAAAAAGGCATTTAAATATAATTGAATTTATAGCATTGTATATCCTGTTATTAATATTTTACTCTAGAGTGTGCCATTGCACATTGACTGTCCATTATTATATAAAATTTTTATTTTATTTTCAGATTGTTCTTATCCATAACACTGTAAATGGTAAACCTAGGGGGTATGCTTTTATAGAATATGAACATGAACGAGATATGCATTGTGAGTATACCTTCCGAGTCAAAACTCTAAGTTAAATTTAATGATGCCACTGCGGCCGCCAGTTATTTTGCTTTTGATTAATTTAAAACACACTAAAGCCTGTAGTGGCAAATTAAATTTAACATTTCTATATGTAGCCAGCAACCGTAACTTAGTAATCTCTGATTATATAGAACTGAAATTAATTTTTTTCTATTTTTTATACAGTTCAAGCTTCAGGCAGCTAGTACTGTTTGCCCCAAACTTCCGCTTTTTGCTGGCTATATAGGTTTGTATGTGTGGTAAGAACCCTACATACAACTAATAGTGCAGGCGGTCTAAGAACTTTTGCTAAAAAAGTTTTAGTTTGGAAGCTTGTGAATTATTTTTTAAAATTATTTGGTAGAATCAATATATGAATATTTGTTATTAGATTGGCCGCAGTGTCAATACATTTTTGGTATAAATAAAGAGAAGAGATGTGATAATAAAAAAATAATTTTTTGTAAAAAAATCATAATAATAATATGCAGCCTTAAACAATATTTATGTAATATTAGAGAGAGATTTAGAGGGGCTGGGGTAAACCTGCACTACGGCCACACGGCTTATTGTGCACCCTTGTTTTACTTCTGGGTAATGTCAACCAGACGGGACCTACAGTGTTAAAGTGCGTTCCGAACCACGGATGTCCTATTCACAATAACCCAAGATCGGGCCCCCAACCAGAAAAGGTTGTCTTTATCCAACGACAAACTTTATTCAGCTGGTTGGAGTCCGCAAGTATGCGGTTGCATAGGACACGGTTAAGTGTTTTCTGACGTCTTGGTCTTTTCGGGACTTTAGCTTTGAAACATTTTACACTTTTTGACCCTCTATTATTAGGCTAACCACTAAATAGCTGACCAAACTTTATAAATTAATTATTTGGTCTGGCCTGGATTCAAACCAAGTCTGCGTCGGTTGTGCGCCTAACGACTCAGCGCTTTAACGCACAGGCCATCACACTGACAAAAATTATGTAATGTTAAAATAACCATAATTAATAATTAGAACAAATTATGTAAAAAAAACATAATAAGTAGTGAAGCATTTTACATGGTATAATTATCACAACAAAGCCTTCTGGTAAGTAGGTGTTTTTTTTTATTACAGACTTATTTATTATTTTCTCATTTGACACTTAAGCATTCTCAATTTTCAAATTCTTGTAACATGCAATTTTTGTATCTTTGGCTTGTGGGATTATAAAATATATGGATAAAGCTATATTTTGCATTAATCCCTTTTTTTTGGTAAAAATTGGACATTCAATTTTTTACTCTTCATATATGTTTATTTATTTATTTGTTCTACAGTTGCTTCAATAACTAACTATTTACAAAACAACACAAAATATGATATTATGCAAACCTAACATAAGAAAAAAATCAAATGTAAATACATTACACTTGGTTTACACATAACATAGGTACATTAATCAAAGAGCATCACTCATCCGGAGTAAATAAAATTAATTTTAATTTAGCTCAATCATGCAGTTGTTGCATTCTATATAATGGGGACTTAAAGCTAGATTTGTTCTTGCCCTTCTACAGTAAAATGTCTCATTACATCTTCTATGTAATCTTGGTACTCTATAGTTTAGGTTATTTACCATATATGTATTATCAACTAAATTGTGAATAGGCCCATGTAAATAAAGAAGACTTATAAAAATACGCTTTTTTCCAAAGAAGGAACATTATAATAATTTCTTAAAAATTCCCGAGCATTGTATAGATATGTACAAATGTGTGTGGTTTGGATCCCCCATTAAGATGTAGGTCTTGTCGGGATAACAATAGCCAGATATTAATATAGGAAGAATTCAAAATATTCAATTGTATAACGTCTACCGTGGCACTACCGCGTTTTCCAAAAGGTGCTGTGAAATGCAATAACTGGATGTTTCGTTACTTGGACGTCATTGACGTATGTGCGAAAAAAATTGTTAAACATCTAAAAACTAGCACTCATAGTATCTAGTACTTAAGCTTTATTAAAGCCTTAGTGGACTGTCATAAAAAATAAAAGAAACCTTTTAGCCATGTATGTAAAATAAAGGAATAAAAAAGTTCAATCTCGCAAAAAGCTTAAATAAAATAAAACAAAAACTAAACACGGAGTTATTTTAGTCACTGAGATTAGATTTCCTTACAAAAAATTTTAAATAAAAGGCCTGACTTGAAATTTTTAGTAATTAATAGCTTTTAAAAATTCATTCACTCGCTCAGTATCTAAGAAGATCTCACAATGGACATAAACTTGGTATTTTTATGATGCTTTGAAGTTACATAGCTGAGGATGTTCTATTGTATCTTCTGCATTTTTTAAAAAGTGTTTTATTCCGCCTGCACTATAAAAATCAAAGGTTTTTGTTTGTCGGGGTTTTAAGATCGAATACCAAAAGTATCAGTAAAATAATTTTTTCATCTTGTAAGGACTTAACTGTTGTAACTATGGCATATACAAATTTCGGAATAAAACAGCTTTCAGTCATTCCCACTCCACATTATATATATATATATATATATATATATATATATATATATATATATATATATATATATATATATATATATATATATATATGTATATATGTATTCTGTTTAACACCAATCAGTAGTTGTGCTTTGAAACAGAATATATACAGGGTGTCTCTAAAATGTCTGTACAAAATGCTACTACAAATGCCCTGGGCCAAAATACAACGATTTAAGGCAATTTACCGTTTGGGAGATACAGGGTGTCAAAGTTTTAACTTTATTTTGGATATTTTTAAATATTTTTTTACCCTTACACATTTTTTATCAAATTTAGTATTGGGAGGTTTTTAGGGTTGGGAATCAAAGTTATGGTATTTAAAAAAAACAAAGGATATGCAGGTGGCTCCCTCTACATTTTATGGGCAAAATATGGGCAGCTTTCGATTCCCAACACTACGAAATCTCCCAATACCAAATTTGGTTAAAAAAATCTTTATTGTTAAAGAAAATATTTAAAAATAACCAAAATAAAATTAAAACTTTGACACCCTGTATCTCCCAGACTGTCAACTTTTAGACTAAGGTAAATTGCGTTAGATCGTTTTATTTTGGCCCAAGAAATTTGTGGTAGCTTTTTGTACAGACCTTTGCAAGACACCCTGTATATAATGTGGAGATGGCTGAAAGCTGTTTTTTTCCGAAATTTTGATATAACACTTCACTGCAAGTATAGACTACTTCAGTAATAAGGCATATAACTTACTTTATTTTGATTTTTTCTTAAATAAATTTTATAAAAGAAACGCATTCTTTAATCAATAGTTTTTATACATAACCAAATATTTGCTGAACTTGTATGTTTTTATGAATTAAATAAGAATTTTTGCTTCTTAAAAGGCTAATTTTATTTTTTAGTTGACCTAATAAAATTGATCTTTTTTAATATAATTTATTGTACCATTAAATACAGAACATACATAACAGTACAAACGGCTATCGACCTAGGTCTTTTTTTTTTAATTAATATAAAATACACATGGTATAAAAGCAATTCTCACAAATAAATCTTATTGAAAGAAAAATAACACCAAGTAATCCCTAGCAGATGAAAACTGACCTTAAGTCTATCACAAAATAATTTTTATTATAGAAACAAAATAGCCATTTCCATATACCTTTAAAATTTAGGAAATAATAAAAACAAAAATTTTTAAACAAAAACTTATTTAAAATATGTATTCTATTAAAAGTTTTTTCTCTCATATTAAAATAAATAGAATTTTGTCTTAAATTTAATGTTAAATATTAAAATTGGGTATGCGCTCAGTAAGTAATTGCGCACCAGGTAAATCACTAAAAAAGGAGTCTTCTCAGCACACCGTGGAAGTTTTAATAATTCAAAATCAATCAACTTTTATTATGATGTTTCGTTACCTACGTAAGTAATTTCGGTAGGTATATTTTATTTATACCTATATAAAAGCTATAGTCAGGTAATAATTGTTTTTTCCCATTAAAGAAAACCCTTAATTAAAAAAAAATCATTAAATCTTAGAATTATGATAGTAAATGTATTCATTCTCTTGAGTGATAAAATTAAACTGCAAATACAGTCAATGTGTGTATTAATCAGTTTATACCAAAAAACCCAACACAGTGTTACAAGATTTGAGATCTTGCCTCTAACTAAAAGTGCAAGGCGAGTCCTTGTTGAGAAATAACATTTATAATAAAAAAATATAAAAAATTTTAATTGCATACAAGACACTTGTACAGAGAGTATAATATGAATGATACTAGAGACATTTTGCAATTCCGTTGTGGTTAACGTTATTCTGAGTCTGCGCAGTAACGCAAACAGGATCCGTTATCATTATTAACCATACCGGACTCCTTTAATTACAGATGAATACCGAAGAGCTTATCGTTATCGTTATTGTTAAACTGCGTGGTTGCCGGATTGTAGAATTTTTAATATCAATTATTTAAGAAGGTTGACATTTTAATGCCGTATTAATTAAAATATCATTGATACATAGGCTCTAATTAGCGAAAAATCCATAGCAGTAAGAAAAATAAAATAGTGTAAAGAAATTAAAACGGACTTGCATTTTTAAGGATGTTTTAATTTAGTAATTAATTTACATGTTACAATCTGGCACACTTGCTTTTTATTCTACTACCAAACCTAACCTTACTTTGTGTTTTGCTTATACTGTATTGTTTACATCTACTTTAAAAAGCAAAATCAAGAGAACTATTTGCATATATTTAAATATCAATATATAACTTATGGAGAATAAAAGTAAGTACTGATTTTTCGTAAACTTTAAAATCGGTCAACCAGAGGTAAAAATAAGGTTATGTGTCGAAAGCGCAGACGCAAGATATATTTCTTAAAAGAGGCTGCAAAATCTCTGTCTAAAACTGCTGCCGTAATCGTTATGTTTAATAACGATAACTATAAGGAGGCCAAAAAACGTCTGTTATTTTAAGAGGTGCAAAATGTCTCTACTATCTATATTTTAAGCTAACTATAAAAATAATTATTTGTTATTGAAAATTACTTAACTGTTCAAAGCAATTTTTTTATTCTGCTTGAGATAACTCCAAAACATAGTTTTTAAATGCTTCAACTAGTTCTTCTGCTGACGAAAATCTTTTCAACACAATTGGTTCTTGACGTTCTGGAACAAAGCCATTTGGTGTTAAATCAAGACTGCAGACTGGCAGATAACCCATTGATTCGTTTGGTTCTGGTTAGTTCAGTGCTCAAATAGGTATATTTGTAGCACCTGGTATTGTCTTAATGAAGACTGATCCGACGGCGGTTGCTTACTTTACATAGTTTCCCTGAATACTTCCGGCAAACGTGTACCACTCAAAATTTCATGTTCTTCTAAAGGTAATTTTCCACTTCACCCGTTTTTCCGAAAAAAACAGTCGACCATTTATTTTGAATTGTTTCCAGCGGTAACATGTTTTGTTGATTCTTTTTACCAGAATAACTAGACAGTGTTTTACTGTTAACATTAATTAAGAGAAACATTTTTTTTTATTTATGTGCACCCTATTTCGACTTACATTATTACCTGACTATTATTCTATGTTCTATCAGGGCCAAATCAAAATTACCAAGACCTTTTTGACAATAAAATCTCAAAAAATTTCGGACCTTACATTGATTACATTTTTAACGTACTTTACATATTGTTTTATAAGTGTGTTGAGCTCAATTTCAAAACATCTTTTAAACTCGGGGATGCGCCAGACGCGTGTTACTGTCGAATTTGCTTGGTCTATGGATGTGTAGCAAACATTTATTTATTTTGAACCGACAAAGTCGCTTGCTGTTGGTAAGAACCATCTCAAAATTGATATTAGCTTTGTTCGCGGGTCTAGTAATGAACTGATTCTGAACCAGAACCGAACTGGTTTAGAATTGTTTTAAAGCGCATGTCTAGTTATTTATTAGTTCGGAATTTTTTATTTACCGCGAACGATTTTCTATTCAGCTGAGGATGTATTCTAACTTAGCCTTTTGGTTAGGATTTTTCATGGTTAAATTGGATACTACACAAAAAAAAATTAAATTCAAACAAAAAGGTAAATTGTTATACTGTCGAAAGCCACTCGAGGTCTCTCGGCGGAAGACGAGGGATTCCCTGCCTCCCTCTCGTTTTTAACATAAGTACCTGTGTGTATTTAACTAAATAAAAATTCAAACAACAAGAAATGGTAAAATCTTGTAATATTGTCTATAATTTTTAATTAAATCTTTATTTATTTTATTGCATACATACATTCATACGGAATACAATTAAACAACCTTTGTTTATATACGCTTAGAATCACAAAAATATAAAAAAATATTCAACAGGTATATTAACCCGCATAAAAAGTGGCAGAAACAAATAAACTGTAATACAACGGTTTATTTCTGTACCACAAAAACAGAAAACAGCTGACCATGTCGACAATGCGCATGAAATTCCGAACTGAACTTTTAGTTCCAACAAAAATCCCAGGACTGTTAATCAGGTTACGAACCAGTAACGAACTGATTCCATTGTCAACCGCGAACACTACTACTACTACTACTACGAACTGTTACTTAAAATTCAGGATTTTACTAACCGCGAACGCTGCTTTTTCACTGCGCATGCAAATAGTCCCAGAACCGTTTCAGAATCGAACCCGCGAACAAAGCTATTATAAGCTTATAAAACTTGTAAATGAAAGTAAAATTCAACTTCTTGTAAGTTGATAAACATATTGTGTTTACTATTTTATGCTGTAGAGTCTAGTTTTATTTTAAAATGTGACTTACTATTTTAAATGGTTTTTTACGACCTCTTAGAATACTATTATTTTTTAAATACTATATGACTACAGAAAACAAGGCTTCTTTGCACTTTACAATTCAATTTTTTTATTAATTGTTGTATTTAAATAAAATAATGTTTGTAAAATACGTCAGGCATTATAATACTTTATCTGAAGATTGTGCATTTAGTTGTACCGATATATTATCATTATAATATTTTTAATGTGCCCTATGTTTTTTAAATCAACCATATGACTATAAAACAATATGTAAAGTTTATAGTCTTGTCCAATTTCATTTTTATATATTGTCAATATTACTTTTGCAGCTGCCTACAAACATGCAGACGGTAAGAAAATTGATGGAAAACGTGTCTTGGTCGATGTCGAAAGAGCTAGGACTGTGAAGGGATGGTTACCTCGTAGGTTAGGTAAGTTAGCATGTATTTAAATTTAAAGAAATATTTATTTATTTATTTATTACAAGCCCAACAGGCAACCATTAACAGGGCTATAAATATAACTATAATATTAACTATATAAAATTAAATAATACAATAAAGAAAATAATTTCAAAGCAAAATAGAAACTTAATATAACTTTAAGACTAAAATCTCATACCTAAAGATGTTCTATGCATACTCGAACAAACACTCTATAATTCATGGAAAAATCACAGTGATATGCAATGCCATTGTATAAGGAGCACATTCTTTGAATTGGTGACATTTACAATGTATTAGTACTGGGTGATGGCAAATAAAAATATCTACTGGGGGATCGCAAAATTAATTTCACCTTACAGAGATGGACAGACGATGGCCCCATTAATTAACTTATATAAAAATACCGTGCTATGAAGATTTCTTCTCTTCTCTAAACTTTCCATACTGAATCTTCGTCGCAGAAGGCCATCATCTATTCCCCTCTGAGGGTAAGTGCTTTCTTCTTTTAAAACCAAATATTTTAAAAACTTTCTTTGGACTCGTTCCACTGCTCTCACATATTTATCATAATATGGTGACCAAACTACCGATGCATATTCAAGTTTTGTTCTAACCAATGAAAAATAAAGTCTTTTAATGCATCAATATTATTAAAAGATTGACAATTTCTGAAAATTAAGCCCAACATTTGTAAAGATTCTGAGACAATCTTATTAACATGCAAATCAAAACATAATTTTGAATCTAATACAACCCCCAAGTCTCTTGTATTACTTACTCTGGTCAATTTACTTTCACCAATATAATAATTGTAATAAGCAGCATTAATCTTTTTAGTGAAAGTCATAACTGAGCACTTTCCAGCATTAAGAAGAAGGCAATTATTTCTACACCATGCCTGCACAGCACTTAAACTTTCTTGCAATATATTACAGTCTTCCGTGGTCTCAATTTGAGTATTCAGCTTCAGGTCATCTGCAAATATTTGATGTTCTACTTTAATAACATTAGAAATGTCATTTATAAAAATGAGAAATAATAGGGGCCCCAAGTTGGACCCCTGAGAGGTACTCCTGATGAAGCTGTAAAACGGTCTGACCTGAAACCATTGTACTGTACATACTGAGATCTATTGTCTAGGTTACTTTTAAAAAATTAAACAAATTTCTTTACAAATGCCGCCCTACTTAATTTTTTCAAGAGAATTGTGTATTAATCTTATCAAAGGCTTTTGAAAAGTCGGTAAACACCACATCAACCTGACCCCTACCGTCAATAATTTTTGTTGTATAGTGACTAAAACACGCCAGGTTGGTGGTAGTTGACCTACCTCTCACGAAGCCATGCTGGTGTGGGGACAGCTGTCCTCTAAACACTCCATAAATATGTTTATATAATAACATTTCAAAGAGCTTTGAAAAACCGCAAATAAGCGAAACAGGCCTGTAGTTCAGTAAATCCGTTTTCTTACCATTTTTAAATATTGGGCATATTTTGGCAACCTTCCAACAGTCCGGATATGTAGCATATTTTAATGAGAGGTTTAAAATTTTACATAAAGGTTCTGCCAGTATATGAATGGTATCTTTTATAAAAAAAACCAGGCAAAGAGCCGGACTTCTCGAGATTTTTATCACACCATTCTCCTTAAACAACGGAAGTGAAATCAAATCATGACCCAGTCCATCCTCATAAAGTTTGCCCCCGAAAATTCATTTGTGATGGAATAGAACAACTGTTCCTTTTTTGATTTATGAAGCGCCAAAAAGATTTCGGATCGTAATTTATACATATTTACCTAGTGTGGTTTTAAAATTTCTTGCCTAGGATAAATATAAGTATTTTCTTAAATTGATACTTTAAAATAGACCCCTTGTACAGGGTGGAGTCTTTTCGTTGCCCTTGCAGGGAATAGCAAAAACTAAAAGAGAACAAATCCGATCGCACAATCCCGATTTCGAATTTGAAAACAAATTCGGTGGTGAGAGTAAATTATGGCTAACTTAATTCGTTTTAGAGATACAGACTGTTTTTCAAATTTTATCAATTTGCCCAGGCACTTGTAACTCTCTTGATATTGAGATATAAAAAAAATGTAAATAGCAAAGTGTAAACTTATAATACAAAGTTGTTGTTTTTTTTAATTGAACACACACAGTATCTCGCGCATTGTAGTAACCATGTCTTTGTTGCTTTTAAAGGTGGCGGCTTAGGTGGTACCCGTAGAGGTGGAGCAGATGTGAACATTAAACATTCTGGACGTGAAGATAACGAGCGTGAGCGAGAAAGGTAAGTAAGAGTAATATTTCATTTGTGTTCAGAAGTCATTAATAACCAATTAAAAAATTAGAAAACATACAGGGTGGGCCAAATTAAACTTGCACACTTTTTACCTAATAATAACTTTTTATCTGTTCCGCCTATCTTTTCATTTTTGCAGGGCTAATAGGTAGATATGTTTTCTCTGGGTTTGCCAATTTTGGTTAAAAACATTTAGACAGGACTGGACTTATGGGAGTTTTTCGCAAATACTGTATTTAACTTCGTTGCAAAAGAAATCTGATTTAGCTACAATTAAGCTAATACGTTTTTAGTGTAGACAAACTATGGGAAATGATTCAGTAAAAGCGAATTTGTTATATATTTAAGGATTTAGGAATTATAATTATTTTTGATAAATAATACTCCCCATAAAGAAAAGAGAGAAATGTCTCTCGATTTTACAAAATAACTTTTTTAATGCCCCTTGAAAATTAAAAATTTGAGGTAATCATGGTTACTGAGTTGAATGCTGACCAGACTTCTATCTCTCTCTCTCTATTTTTTTCTTGGTTTTGGTCCCTTCAGGTCCAATCCACCACTCTTCCTCTTCCCGACTATGCTTTCCAGGGCTTCGTCGGCGGAAAATCTGGATAATCGAGCTCGTAGCTCCCAGAAATTCCAAAAGAAAACAAACAATTCAACAATCGATGCAATGCATAAATTGTCGGCTAGCAAACCAAGATCTGCTACTGGTGTTACGTATAACCTTCACTTTCACTACTGACAGTTCCCATGGCACGCCCGCCATTTGAGAAATACCTCGTGTTCACCACCAAACAGGATACCATCAGCTTATAGGAATCTTCGCTCACAGCGCTTAGATCCAGAAGAAAGATGCCGTCAATTTAGCGTGAATCTTTTCTTGATCCCCGAAGGTGAAAACGTCCGTACGGCACCTCTAACCGCCACTCCGGGAAGAACTTTGTAGTCCTCTACGCACGTCCGCACTGTCCGGAGGTCAAACAAAGAGTGGTGACCAGACTTACCAGTAAATTATTTAAAAATAAACGTATTAGCCTAATTGTAGATAAAATTATTTTTTTTTGCAACAAAGTTTAATGCATCACTTTGGAAAAGTTCCGTAAGTAAAGTCCTGTTTAAATCTACTTAACCAAAATTGGCAAACCTAGAGAAAACCTATCTACCTATTAGCCCCTCAAAAATAAAAAAGATAGGGGCAACAAATAAAAAGTTATTATTTAGGCTTGTTCCTACAGCAGTTAGAAAGCGTCTGCAAACTGTCAGAGCAAGCGCACGAGACATAATTCAACGGATTTTATCTCCTGCGCATGAGCCTGACGTGTTTGCAAACTGTTCCTGACTGATGTAGGAACAAACCTTTAGTTAAAAAGTGTGCAAGTTTAATTTGGCCCACATTGTATATTTCTACAAAGTTAGTTTTACGCAAACCTAGGTTTTAGCCAGAGAAATATTTTTATTTTTTTTAAATTTTGGTTTTGCCAAAAGACAGAGGGAGCTAAATCTTGCGAATTGGGTGGTTGTTACAACAATTCTTACTTTTATTTGCCAATATTCTGGCGCGTAAAAGAAAGTAAATAAATAAATTTCAATTTGTCTCGAATATTTCTGTAGATTTTGAATTAGTTAATCAGATCTTTATTTTCTCTTAAGGGGATGCCGTTCCACGTTAAATGAGCTAAAACGCGATTCCCTGCCGTTTTTAAATATTTGTTTAAGAAAAAAGTTGTATATTGAAAAGTTTCTTAAAATGATCCAAAGATTATCGGAAAGTTGGTTATTTTTACGGTTTTGTAATTTTGGGAAATTTAATGTGTTAATTATTACCATTACCAAAAATCAATTAACTTTCCGATAATCTTTGGTTCATTTTAAGAAACTTTTCTATGTACAACTTTTCTCAAAACAAATATTTAAAAAACGGCAGCGAATCGCGTTTTAGCTAATTTAACGTGCTTCGGCATCCTCTTAAGGTGTACAAAGACGACAAAAGTTTAATATCTTTGAATCTTTCGTTTTTGTCCGGCGTTCTCTGGACCAGAGGAAATCATTCAACATTTTTTCAAAAAGATTATAGAACCTAAGAAAAAAAAATTTTTTAATTAGATAAACGACTCTTTTAGCTAAAATATTTAACTTTTCATTTACCAGGTATAGATTAGAACGCGAAAGAGAAGAACGAGGGGTAGGAACAGGTAGAGATCGTGATACCAGGGATCGTGGCTTCGAGAGGCGCCGTTCACGGTCGAGAGAAAGAAGGAGACGTAGCAGATCTCGCTCTCCTAGAAGAGAAAAAAAGACGCAGAAGCAAAGAGAAGATTCGGGATGACGGTGATGACTTTGAGTCGAGGCCAAGGGAAGATAGAAAGGATAGAGACAGGTAGATATAAGCAGTATTTATTAAACTGGGTCAAACCAAAACAAAACATTTTTTTTAACGGTACTGTAAAAATATTGTTCATGACGACGATAGAAAAATATCCTCAAAATTTTCAGTCATTGATATAAACATTAGGAGGTGCATCATTAAAATTATTTATTTTTCAACAATTGTTGCGTTTTTTATACAAAATCCCGGATCTCTCACTCTTGAACCTTCGACTAATTCATATTCTTGAAGAAAATTAAATTTTCTACAAAAAAGCTCTCTTAGTAAATTTCCGTATACCGAGCCGTTTTCTTGTAATCGCGCCTTAAACATTAATTAAATTTTTTAAATTTGTCACTTGGGTTCTGGACTTTTTAAACTACCATAAATATCAATATCTTCATAAAACAAATTATTCTTAAAGGAAATTTTATGCTTTACAAAAAGTAGTTTTCTAACATTTTTCGATAAATTAATTTCATTTAAAGTTATTCAATGTTGAAATAAAGAAAATTTATTTTCAATTTCAACATTGAATAACTGGAATGAATTTATCGAAAAATGTTAAAAGACCTTTTTCACTTGTACTACCACTAGTGCTAAATTTTTTCCGGAAATTTTTCAAGGCCACGAATATCTTGAAAATTATCCCGAGCCGTAGGCGAAAGAGAATTTTCTTAAAATATTCGTGGCCGAGAATAAATTTCCCGGAATAATTTAAGCACGTGTGGTATTCGGTAAGAAAATTTTACACCAAGTTTGTGTTAAATAATATTCTTTTAAATTAATATTTGTAACTTTGACATGAGCTTTAAAATTTTACTATAAAATAAATATTTTCCATTTTACCAATTGTAGTTGCAAATATATGTAATTTTAGAGCTTTTCATTGTTTATTCTTTTATAAAATATATACCTTATATTACTACAGTTGGTAAAAATAGTTTATTTTAATTTTTTAGACCCATACCTTGCTTTTGTTTGCTCTTCACTTATGTCTAGTACTTTAGTCTTATGATATTATTTTACTAAATGTAATTGTATAAAATTGTCATTAAGGGTCTTAAAAACCTTACATTATTTTATATTATGTTATGTCTGAAATACTACAACTGGTACAAAATAACATTTTCTTTAATTATGTATGTGAATGACAGACATGGCGTTAAAACAAATTAAATGATGATGTCAAAAAATTTTCACTATAATTCGCTCCAGGGTTACCCCAGACAGGAGAAAAAAATTCCGATAAATACTTGTGTTGTCATGGTAATGCAACCAAAACTACACATTTGTTTGGTCAAAAAACAGTGCTGTGGAATTTTCCTTAAGAATAATTATTTGTTTTATAAAGATATTGATATTTATGGTAGTTTAAAAATCCAGAATCTAAGTGACAAAATTTTAAAAATTAATTATTGTTTATTTATTCACAGCTTTGTTAATGAGATGAGTACATCTTTAAACAATAAAGCATATTTTGACTTTGACTTTGACTTTGACTATTTATTTATTTATTCAACAACAACTACAGGCGGATACATACAATATCTAAGCCTAATTACAGGTTGTGTTTAATAATGGGTCACTTGGTACACAACAAGAGTATTCCAAGTGTCCAGTGTCTTATGCTACTTAATACATACTTATTAGTTATTGCCTACATATATTCTACTACTAATAGTCTAACTAAACAATACACTATTATTTTTACCATATAATGCATTCTTAATTTTCCTCCTAAACATTTTATTAGGGTCGCCAAATATATCACGGAATTGCTGATGTTTGTTATAATTTATGATCATTGAATTTACAGGAGATTTTCTTTGATAGTTTATTCTATAATATGTCTTAACACTAAAAGTTCTAAAGCCAACCATTCTAGTCCTGTTCGGAACACACATATTCACCGATTTTAAAGTTACATTATCAAACGCTAATCCATTCATATAAGTTTAAGGCGCGATTACAAGAAAACGTTAAAGTGATCACATTTTCAATCATGGAAATCGGGACAAGTAAAAGAAGATGGTTTTCTTCGTACTTTTTTCTTTTTTCCCTGATATTTTTTTGAAGAGCAAAAAGAAATAAAAGGTCCTCACTTTTTAAAATACCCATACCCGCGGGAATAACCGTCCCACCTCAAATAGGGACTTTTTTCAAAAATCGGTACATTTGTCAAATCGGCGGGACCGTCCCGCCAAAATCGGGACAAGTAAAAGAAGATGGTTTTCTTCGTACTTTTTTCTTTTTTCCCTGAAATGTTTTTAAAGAGAAAAAAAGAAAAAAAAGAGGTCTTCACTTTTCAAAATACCCATACCCCAAGGTCCTTACCCCCGCGGGAAAACCCGTGCCACCTCAAATCGGGACTTTTTCCAAAAATTGGGACATTTTGTCAAATCGGCGGACTGTCCCGCCGACATCGGGACTTGTGGTCACTATAAGAAAACGTCTCGTTCTACGGAAATTTACTAAGAGAGCTTTATTGTAGAGAATTTAATTTCCTTTAACAAATACTTGAAAACGGCAAGCGAATCGCGTTTTAGCTCATTTAACGTGCTACGGCATCCCCTTAAGAATATGAATTGGTGGAAGGTTTAAGATTGTATAAAAAATTCAACAATTGTTAAAAAACCATGATGCATGAACAATATTTTTACAGTACCGTTAGAAAAAAATTATTTTTTTGGCTCTGTCCAAAAAGCAGTATTTATATTTTAGTAAAAGTATAGACTGACTCAATCTTTGGTCATTTAGAGTGAAATATCTAAAAATTGGTTAAAAAAAAACCTTTATTCTGGTGATTTAATGGTGCTACTTGTCTTTTACAGGGATCGTGACAGAGATAGAAAAAGGAGACGTTCCAAATCGAGGGATAAAGATAGAGAACAAAGGAAGAGAGAGAGACGTGAGCGTCGGGAAAGGGAGAAGGGTGAGAAGCTCGAATATATTAAGACAGACGATGGCGGGGAAGTTCGAATCAAGGAAGAACCAATTGACGGTAGGTGTCTGCAAATATTTAAGTTATTGTTTGCAAACATGTAAATTTTAATAATTTTAGTCAACATTGTCTTGTGATCAATAGTAAGGCAAATCAGTTTAATTTTTTAGTCTAAGATATAACCCTTTTAAGGGAATGGTCGAATCGCAAGATAGATTTAGTTGAATTTTTTTATTACTAGTGAATTTGCTGTCAAATGTCAAGAGAACCGAATATCTGGCACAAATGATGAATGCTGTATTGTATAGAGGAGGAAATATAGTATAGATTCAACCCATATTTAGAAAGGTCCCTGGAAAATTGAGATTTTTTGAATATTTTGAAGCAAAATTTTTTTTGTAGTAATTTGTTTGTTAGTAAATTTGCACTCGAATAGCAGTGGCGGCTCGTGAGATTTTTCAGTGGAAGGTCACAAAGCAAAAGAAACAATAATAAAAACTTACCTTTCATTTAAAAAAGAAAGTCATTTGCCTATTTTTCTTATTGCAGAATACTTCAATTACTTTATTTGTGACCGAACACCCACAAATCCAGTCATATTTTTCATAAAAGTTCTTATTAAGAACTTTGTTGTATGTCCTAGTTTTACTAGTAGATGAACAATTCATTTGAAGATCGGGAGTAGGTCTTTTTTTTTGTTTAATTAAAAGTTTCTGTTCAAAAGGCAAAACTATCCTATAGTAGAAAATGCACTGCATATATTTTCTGTTGTTGATCCATTTATAAATTATCTAATTATCACATTACATAACTCAAAATATGCACTAGTTAAGTATACTTGTTAAAATTAAAGGTATAATTAACAATTTATTTATACCGTATAATCACAATCAACAATAAATATTGCTACTACAACTCTACTGAACCCGACACCTCCATTTAAACTTCGACTTTTGCCTGGACACACGAACACATACAGAAGGACAGTGATCACTCGATTGAAATGATTACAAAGCTTTATAAATCGTATATAAGACCAAAATTGGAGTATGCTCAGTGTATATGGAGTCCATATTACATAAAAGATATAGAGCTTATAGAAAGGGTACAGAGACGGGTTACAAAAATACCCCCATAATTGAAGAACTTAGATTATATTACCCGACTTAGTAGAATGAGGCTAACAAACTTGAGAGAGAGAAGACTGAGAGGTGATTTGATTGAAGTTTTTAAAATCACAGGCGGTTATTACACCTCTGATTTGGACTTGTTTCATCTGAGTATTACCAGGGATTTGAGAGGTCACTCCAAAAGCTAGAAAAAGAGAGATGCAACAAACTACAAAGACGTAACTTCATCACGAATCGGGTGGTGTATGTATGGAATGGCTTACAGGCAGATACTGTTGCATCTCTGAATATCAATCAATTTAAAAATAGAGTGGATCGGGATTTGAAAGCAATGGAATCGGTATTGGTGCATTATTCAATGTGATCAAAGTTAAATAATGAATATCTGTGATAGACCTGTGATGAAAGAATAATTATTAATCAATAAATGATAAACTGTGATACAATTTTTAAAATTAAAAACGACCTATGATATTAAAGTGTGTTAAACAAAACCAAAAAGACCTAAAAAGGAAAATCCGAGCAGTTCCATCGGCAGTGCCGCTTATCTGCTCTTTATTAATAATAATAATAATATTTGTGCCCATGCACTATGCTATTTTCGCGTTTTTAAATTAAAGTAGACGTAATTCGCTAATTAAAATAAATAATACAAAGTTGGCACAATTCTCGCGTTGTATCTAATTTCATTCGTTTCGTTTATGCCCCGGTTTGGGTAGAAAGTTTTGATATCTAGGCGTTAAAAGTGTTTTAATGGGTATTTAGTAAATATATGACATTAAATTATTTTAACAAAATCGTTCTTTTTGCTTTTTTTAAAGGGTGGGCACCCTTATGTTCTTTAGTAGCAGCCGCCACTGTCGAATAATAAGACAACTCAATAATGTGCACAAATCATTGATACGGCATCGCCTATAGGAGAAGAAATACTCTGAATTTAACCGCATATTGCCTTTTAGAAAAGTCCCTGGATTTTTTGCATTTTTTTTTGATTAGTGACTTAGTGTCATCTTGACACAAATCCTTAAGATATAGACAAAATACTTTCTGAGATAGGATTATGTAGTGTAATTGGAAGACCATGTCAATTGAAATATGCTAAGCTAACTAAAAAAAACTTCTTTTTTCCAGATTATCCTTACAATTACAACGAGCCGTACGATCAAGCAAACGTCAAATATGAAGATGAAGACGAACAGAAATACAAACCTCAAAATGACGGCGCGAATGGCGACAACAAAGATTATGACGAGGAATATGAGGAAGGCGAGGCTTATTGATATTTTCCGAAGCACCTGAGCCCCAAAAATTACATATTTATTGCTATTAACTTCACCTTTTCTTTTTCAGATAAGAACGGTCGTGATTTATAGTAGTGCTGATAATTCTTGTATCGCCCAGTAGTTGGGTTTTATTGATCTTATGATATTCGAAAGAAGAAAAATCCAAATTTAGGTAGTATGTGGGTTTAAAAGAGATATTTAGTAATTTAAGAGTATGTTTTTATGATGAATAATATGGGGATTAGTGTGAGGCAGCGTTTCTTAACCTGTGGTGTCCGGACCCCTGGGGGTCCGCGAGCATGTGTTAGGGTGTCCGCGGTCTTATCTATGGACGTTTAAATTAATAAATAAATGTCAGCGATCACGCACGCGTCGGTAATTACTTCAATAAATTGTCCTAATTTAATTGTGTTTTTCTTATGGTCCGTGAGCCAGCAACATATTTTCGTGACCAATTTTCTCTCAGTCCATAACTCGTAAAATGCTTCAAGAGGGGTTAGATTAGATTAGATTAGATTAGAATAGGGCCGGGATAACCCATGCACTGAAGCCGCTCGGCTTATTGTGCGCCCTGTCATTTTACGTCTGGGTGATGTCAGCCAGACGGGACCTACAACTTAACGTGGGTTCCGAACCACGGTCCTATGAGCGACAACTTAAGACCTCGTCCCCACCCAGGGGCACTACGTGAACCTACCAACTGAGTGGGGTCCGCATGTCTACGGTTTGCGCAGGACACGGCAAAGTGTGTTCCGGCGCCCTGGTCCTTTAGTGGCCTTCAGCGTCGATACATTTTGCACTTTGTCCGTCTGGTGTTGAGCTAACCACTAAATTTCCGACCAACTTATAAATAAGTATTTGGCCTCAGCAGGATTCGAACCCACCTCACGTCCGTGTGCGCTCAACAAACTTAACGCCTTTACACGCTAAGCCATCACCGGACTTCACTTCAAGAGGGTTGTACATAAATTGTTGTGAGCGTCAGCTGCGACGCCGATGGTGGAATTATACAGGGTGCTTCAAAGAAAAGATTCATATTAGACTTGTGTTTTTTAAACAGAACTCCATGTATATTAGTTCAGTTTTAGATTGTAGAAATAAAAATAACGTAAATTTTGTCAGCGATACCTATACCAAAAATGTAAGATTTTAAGATATTTGGGATTTTTAAAAATTCTTGAAAAAAATAATTATATATCTTACCTGACTTAGGCTTGTATATTATGTTAGATTGCTAGATTATTAACTGTACCATCACCTACATTTAAATGTTCTACTGAAAATTGTACAGGGTGTCCAGAAACTAATATAATAGTAAATATTGGTTACTGGACACCCTGTATAATTTCTAGTAAAAAATTTAAATGTAGCTGATTGTACACCTAATTTTCTAGCCAAGCGTAAGCATAAAGTAACATATCTACGGATAAGAGAAACCATGGCATGCTAAAATTTTCGTACCGCTTTTGCGGCAGGCTTGTCATTTTTGCCAGTTTACACTTTAAATGCGTCGGTCCAAGCCTCGCCTCGTGTAACATCAGCGGTGGGGAGACACGTAAGCTTACTGAAATGACTAACTGGCGGTATTTCAACGAGAAACGAATAAAATTATATTGGGAGTTTTCGCATGACCTGTCCTTAAATCGGCTATTCCATGATAACTCTTATAATTTTCTTACTCTATGGCGTAAGTAAGGTATATTAAAATTTTGTTTTTCTCATGATTTTTTCAAAATTCTCAAATATCCTTAAAAACCTTTCAGTTTTGGTATAGGGATCGCTGATAAAAACTTACATTATTTTTACTCCTACAATCCAAAAATGCACTAATATACTGGGTGTTTCGTTAAAAAAAAACAAGTTTAATATGGATCTTGAGCACCCTGTACAATTTCACCATCGGAGACGCAGCTGACGCTCACAACGATTCATGAAAATTCACTCTTGAAGTATTTAGTTATGGACTGAGAGGAAATAACTGACAAAATTTTACATCTGTAAGGGAAGGGGATTTTGTATACAATTTCTTAGCCTTGACCAGTAAGTTTTTATATGCTTTTTATCAGAACATTTTTATTTTTTATACACAAATTTGACGTATGATCAAAAGGGCTTGCGACGACACTAGGCGAATGAGTTCCAATGGTAGATTTTTAATTTCTTTATTTTGTTTAAAGCAAAAAGGTATAATATTTTAAATTCTAATCTACAGTGTGGGCCAAACTAAACTTGCACACTTTTTAACTAATAATAACTTTTATCAGTTGCACCTTTCTTTTCCATTTTTGCAGGGCTAATAGGTAGATATGTTTTTTCTAGGTTTGCCAATTTTGGTCAAATAGATTTAGACAGGATTGAACTTGCGGGACTTTTTCCAAAATACTGCATTTAACCTCGTTGCAAAAGAAATCTGATTTAGCTACAATTAAGCTAATTTCTGTCGATTTTTAAAAAAGTACTTTTTTTAGTGTCCTTTGAAAATGGAAAATCTGAGGTTACCATGGTTACTGAGTTGAATGCTGACCAAACCTAACAGTAAATTAATTAAAAATAAATGTATTAGCCTAATTGTAGAAAAAAAAATATTTTTTTACAACGAAGTTTAATGCATCATTTTGGAAAAAGTCCCTTGACAAAAATGGGCAAACCTACAGGAAACATATCTATCTATTAGCCCCTTAAAAATAAAAAAGATGGGCAAAACAGATAAAAAGTTATTATTAGTTAAAAAGTGTGCAAGTTTAATTTGGCCCACACTGTAGAGCATAAATGAGTTTTTTTGGGGGCGATTTTTTTAAATTGCAACTGAGTAAAATTTTTGAAATTTTACTTTAAGCTTGCTAGTGATTTGGTAAAAAAAATGTATTTCAAAACTTCAACACAAATAATCCCCATCTATTTATCATAAAAAGTATCAATTACTTACACTCTTTCTAATTTATTAATTTTTGATCTATGCAGATCTAACCTGCATGTTATTTTTATTTTGTATACATTTTATTCCTTATGATCGGTAGTGAGGGATATGTCAAGTTGTATATCAATCATTGTTTCAAGTAGTAAAAATATGTGCAAATAATTTAATACTATTTTTTGTTCCATAAGAAACGGTTGAAAATAATTAGAAATAGTAATAGGAAATGTAGTTTAAACATTTTATTCTCTACATTAAGTTTCGGTAGGTAATTTAAAATAAAGTATTCCTATTTAAAAGTATATCTATATTTTTTTATTCAAGTCTCCATGTAGAATTGATGTTTTCAAAAAACAAGGTAACGGGTTTTTTTTTATATAAAAATATTATTCTTAAAGTTATTTCACAAAAAATAAGTAATTATAGGGCAATGAGGAAGCTGATAAATTGGCAAAAGACGGGGCTGGCAGGACAATGGTAGGTTCAGAGCCCTACTGTGGTATTCCATCATGCCAAGTAAGGCTAGATCATGGATTATGAGGGAATCACAAGACTGGTGGATGAGAACACCAGGACAGCGTCAAGCGAAAATGTCCATTAAAGCTTTCTCGTCAGAATTTACGAAAGACCTTTTGAATTACATCCAGAAGGCAGTAAGAATAATAGTGGGTCAACTAACAGCTCATTGCAGACTAAATAAACACCTGGAAATCATGGGCCTGGCAGAAGAAAGCCTATGTAGGTTCTGCTAGGAGGAGGGAGAAACCTCAGAACACGTATGGTGCTATTGTGAAGCCCTTTGTCGTCTGCGGTTTGCAGGGCTGGGTGAAGAAAAACCTAAAGCTTGTGGAGTCTGATTAAACAGACTGGCTTGGATAGCATGCTCTAACCTATGGACGGAGGACACACTATAAACCTGAGCAGGTTGCAGTGTTAGAATATATGCAATCCACCTCCTAATGTAATCTAATCTAATCAACCATCAACTTTTTTAACACGCTTTTATTAGCTTGGGTTATATGTATGTATGTATGTATGTAACGGAATCTTTAAGCTTAATTTTCACCAACTTCCAGCGATTCGATTTCTTTGAAACTTTGCACACGTATCAAGGACCCATGACAATGCAATAATCTGCAAACAGTATCCCGTTATCCTGATTAGGATCGCCAGGATAAATAAATTCCTTTATAGATTTTCTGTAGGAGAGTAACAGAGAAAGAGCTAGTGCGCGATCTGCGCATGCGTGCAGTTTTGGACGTACTCTCAGCATAAGGCTGACAGAAACTTGTTCGGAGTAGTTGCGTTCTGAAACCCCATGCAACAGTGAAGCTTTAAATGAAATGATTAGATTACAGAAATAGTTCGTGAAACATTTCAATATCACATGTCCGCAGAAAACTAATTGATATATCAAACTAAAAAATGGAAAATAAATAATAATTTAAAAAACACGCTTTTATATGCAACCAACTAAAAATTAGAAAATAATTTTTTCATTACAAAGAGTTTGTATTACAGTAATAAAAGGTCAAACAATGAATCATAATTATATACCTCAAAATAGAATTATAATAAAATTTAAGATAAAAACAGAATAATTCCACGCTTTTTACTCTGAATTATTCTGTTATTATCTTAAATTTTATTATAATTCAATTCTGAGGTATATAATTATGATTCATTGTTTGACCTTTTATACTGTAATACAAACTCTTTGTAATGAAAAATTATTTTCTAATTTTTATTCCGTTTGCATATAAAAGCGTGTTTTTTAGTTTTTTTAAACTATTATTTATTATTTACATGATTTATGTTCGGAAATTAAACTCTGCAAATCACCTAAGAGAGTAATTTATTATAAAAAAATACAATTTCTTACAATTACAATTACATATTAGGTACTTTATAACTTACATAAAAATAGCGTTTGTATACGCTAAAAGGTGGAAATAAAAAGCTGAAATTATTTAAACCTAACCACATAAAATAACTACTCTTATTATCAAATGTTTATTTTTTTGTGCAGACTGGTATTATTGTTTTTAACTCTTGCAAAAAGCTCGGATTTCTGAAAATGTACCATTTTTCGCATTTAATAATAAAAAAGTGAAGTTATGAACATTAACTAAAATTAATATATTCTACATGAAAAATATTTCCTAGTTTATGTCAAAATTTTAAAAACCAATTAGTAATATAAATAGTAAAACATACAACTAACCCAAAACCTGAACATTATTACAAAATCTTGAACACAAAAGAAAGTCTACACACTAATGCGTCTGTAAATGGCTTCAGACATTGATATTACTTTTTGCTTTATTTGTACTTTTAGTAACTTAAAATATTTAAACAAAAAGTCAGTAATACAATTTACACCCTAAACCACATTCATTGAGCTTTCAGGCGCTCAAGTTCGTGATACTTTCTTTCATACATGTATTTCTGATAGTTATAATCTTCACCATCTGTGTTCCAAGCTATGAACATATAAGCTGTAAAACCCAACGCTAGGAGAGCTCTGTCGATTCTAAAAGTTGAAACATTTCAAATTAATAAATAAATTTTAACAAAACAGGCAGTAAATATATTTATTTCAATTTGCAAAATTAAGAAAAAAATAACAAGGTGTTACAAAATGTTGTCAAGGCAATTTAAGGGCAGATTCTACCATTGAAAACATAAAGAAATGTTCATATTAACATGGTTCATTCTGGTTAGTTAAGTTTTCTTTTTGTTTAATTCGCCTTATTAAGGAATTAAAACAAAAAAAATATTTTACTAACCAGAACCAAAGAATACCAATCCATGGAACCCCACAAGTGAGATTTCAGCGTACCCTAAAAATTTTTAGTACCTACCGCGACCAACAGATGGCGAAAGTGTACGATGTCGCTTTGCTAATACGATTACCATCAAAAATTGATAGCAGTCGGCCCGATCAGTTAGAGTGAGGATATACGCAAAATTTAATAAAAATAAAATCCCCGATAAATGGACCCAGTATCCATAAGATTATTAAATTTATTATTTCAGAATAGGATATATCGATGAGTTTTTACAAAACATCGTAAGCGACATTCGCCAATTTTACGAGATTTTCTTCCCATCGCGTTATTTTTAAAGAAAAACCGAGATCTGAATGTTTTTCTTTTAGATTTCTTTTTAATTTGAATTACAAAACAAACATATTTAACATTTAATGTCAAAATTTTCAGAATCTCCTAAAAAAAGCTAAAAATTTTAAAATTCTAAACCTAAATCATAGTTAATTTTTAAATTTTTTATTTTTATTTAATTTATCTTGACAACGGTGGCAGCCACAAAACGTCGATTTTTAGTTCTCTATTTACTTGCTTTATTTTTTTTTTTGGTTTTTTGGTACTATTAATTTATTTTTTGGCGTGTACCCAAATAACTACCATTAATTAAATGAACCGCCGAACCAATATAGAACATATCTTCATCTGAAATAAAGCCAATGAAAAAAAAACGTTTCCCGTAAAACTGACGAATGTCGCTTACGATGTTTTGTCAAAAACCCATCGATATATTCTATTCTGAAATCATAAATTTAATAATCTTATGGATACTACCATTTATCGGGGATTTTATTTTTATTAAATTTTGCGTATATCCTCACTCTAACTGATCGGGCCGACTGCTCGTCAGCGACTGCTATCAATTTCTGATGGTAATCGTATTAGCAAAGCGACATCGTACTATTTTCGCCATCTGTTGGTCGCGGTAGGTACTAAAATTTTTAGGGTACGCTGAAATCTCACTTGTGGGGTTCTATGGATTGGTATTCTTTGCCAGAACTAACCATGACCCCCCTCAATATAACAGTTTTGCATGACCATCTGTGGTGCTTCGAACCAATCAAATTACCGGTTCCGGTGCTTTTTACTGTAGTCCACTAAAAGCAAGTTTGGCATATTTAAGAATATGGTAAGTATGTTGAAATTGTGACAATTTGTAAACATATAACAAGTTTATATTTTTTTAATTTAGTTTTGCAAAACAATTTAATTTTCACTTATTTCTCATTTTTATTAAAATATGTAAAAATACATATTATATAAGTTGGTAACCACATGAAACAACCATTGTGCCTATTTTGTGAAATAAGCAATTTTAACTGAAATATTTGCCTATTACAAGAAATGGCAAACCTACTGCTTATTTCACGAATTAAGCCAAATTTTGCCGAATATATGAAATCGGCAATTACACAAATTTAGCGTAACATATACATAGATATATTTTTTGTTTATGATTACTTACGTCATGAAAGGATATGACCAAAATATAAAAGAAAAATCCAACAAAACTTGGATGCCTCATGTGTTTTGTTAGCTTCTGGAGTTGATAGGATTTTCGGTGATTTGGGTCAGGTAGGTTCTTCAAACTGTAATAAATCTACAAGAAAGATTATTTATTTGTAAAAGTCTTAACTTTGTTTAGTTGGTTAATTCTGCCCTCGCCTCTTTAGTTTTTGAGTAATACCATTCAAGTGTGTTGTTTTTTTAATTCTTAATAAGTGATATTATTCCTACTTGAAACACTCATCTTTAAAAATAAAGTTATACAGGGTTTTTCCTAATCGCGGTAAAAAAATTAGCGACCTATTCATGTGCTAATTTTATGAAAAGTTTATATAAACATGGGACTACAAATTGTTCTTTCTCAAGATACATATGGTAATAAACTTTACAAAAAAAAAATAAATTAAAACACTTCTTATTTTAGTAAAATTTGTTAGACTAAATAAATACTTAATTATATAAGTATTTATTGTAGTTTCATAATTGCTAATAATAAATTATAAAACCTAATTTTTAAATCAAATTATTTTCTAATACTTTTTGTAAAATGTAAAAATTGCACCAAAATCAGTGGCATTCAATAGTTTTGTCAGAAATACTTGTTCATGTCCAGGGGCGGCTGGTGCATAAGAGCTGCAGTGCTGCAGAACCACCAGAATTTTTAAGCTGCTTGGTATTTTTTCATAACATTCAATTCATCATTTTACAATTAACATAGATAGATAGATAGATAAGCATTTATTAATTCCAAATAACAAATAGTTACATATAAAACCCAAAAGGGTGTGGAACCATGTCATACAATAATGTGATAATATATTAATTACTACACCTACCTAGTAACTTTTTATCCTCATCATCAAAAATTTCACTTAGTGTGTAAAATGATTTTGTTAACAGATATTTCTTAATACACTTTTAGTTCACTCTCTGAGAGTAGCCTAACTGATTCAGGAAATGAATTAAAAAAATTTATTACTGAAAATTTGACATTTTTCTGAATGTATGAAAAATTGCCTTTTTCACAGTAGAGCTTGCCGCCCTTATCTCGAGTGTCATGATCATGACTAAGGTGAAACTCGGCAAACAAATCCAAGTTACCCCTTACAAACATGACAGAATCCAAAATGTAAAGATTTATAACAGTTAAGATTTTTTTGTCAACAAATACTTCTCGACAGCTCTCCGTTTGTTTCATTCCATAGATATTTCTAACACAACGCTTCTGCAGCACCATATAATATTAAATATTCATTAAAACAAAAGTAAAATAACCAGTTTCCGGCCGAGAACTCTAGTAGGCACACGCATCTTCACCCAGTGACGACACAGCATAGATTACTGCGCAGTGGACCATCTTAAATAATACTCAGTCTCTCGCGACGTTATTGCATTGACTAAATTGAGCGACTCTTTTCGGTGCGCCGCACGATTGTTTTAATTTCCTCTATGCCAAATGCACTTGTCGTTGGGCAAAATTCGGCTGCTCAAATACGTAAATTTCGGTTATTGTTGTGCGGCATTCGCGGGTAGCACTTTACAGGTTATTTAGACGTTTTTTATATAGCGCGTGTGGAAGTCGACAAGTTACATAGGACAAGTTAGTGTTTATAGACAATGGATGTGGTGCATAAAATATTCATATGAAGAGAAACTTGAACTAAAAACTAGTGGTAGACCGTTACCGGACATCGTGATTGAAGTAACCTGTGTTAGCAGAAGAAAGCCTTATACGCGTCTTTTCAATAGACATTTATTCCCGGAATGACTGGATTTGTGGATGTAATAGGAAAAATTCCCTTTTTGCTTTCCATGTGTACTTTTGCAGGCGATAAGACATGGTCAGAAGTTGGTGTAAGAGACTTGATTCATTTATTGGGAAAAGAAGGAAAAACGATAATTCGAAGAATCATCTTCATAATGCGATGGAATATGCTTTATCGGGGACCATTAACATAAGAGCTCAACTGGACACTGCATATTGGAAAAATATCCAGATACACAATGAAAGTAAAAAAAACAGATATATTTTATCCAAAATTATAAATCGTATAAAATTTTGCGGTAATTTTATTTCCGTAAATATTTTTGGTTCTCATTTTCATTGAAACCCAGCCCTTTAATTATTGCTGCCTGCTTGCTAAATTGCCTACATAAAGATGAAACCTGATAACTGAATATCGACTTAGGATTAATATCGATAAAATGGCGAATGCGCCGCGAATATATTATTTTATTTATTTGAGTAATTTAATTGCAGAACACCTATAATATTTTGCCATGAGACGCCACTGTTCCATTTGAAAAACTGCTAAATTTCCTTGGAATCGGATAACAAATAATTAGTATATTAATAATAATCCATTCCGCATACATAATTATTTTTTCATAAAATTAGCTCAGAAATAAGCCCCCAATTTTTTTACCCTAATTCAAAAACACTCTGTATATTAAACAAATTAAACTCGGAAACAACAAATACATATGTAGGTAATATTTCCAAATAATTGGCTTTTTTATCAGTTTTAGTAAGTGAAAAATTATTTTTGACTTGTTTATTTTCAAAGAGCTCCTATGTTAGAATTTTATTAAATAAAAAAACTAAATACCCCAGTTATATCCAAATATAAGTCCTAATTTAAAATCTATCCTATTATTCAGTTTAAACTAATTTTCTTACTTGTTTCAGTCCTAAAAGCTCTGTAACATCAGTACAGATAGTCGCAACATAAATAATAACCCAAGCTGTGACATGAACTCCATAGTAGAGCCACAGAACTGGTTTGTAGGTTAGGTTTAGGTCCCATAAAACTATACTGGCAATGGGCTCCCACGATTTCATTAAAGTCTACAAGAAAAAGTCTTGATGAAAAAACTAGATAAACTTTATATGTGGGGGCTAGTTTCAAATTGTACAATCTCCAAAATTAGATTGGTATGTTCTATTAAATAAAAAAATTAACAAAAAACCTATTCATTGAATGTTATGCATTCTTTCTTAAGTTTAAACACTCTGTCATGGATGTATGTGTGGCCTAAAAAGTGATTTATTCAAATACAGCGCTAAAAGATAAGGTAATAGTTCGATATAGCGGTTTTCGCTATTATAAGAGATTTTCGAAAAATTCTTTTCAGGGCGTTTCTATAGGTCGATTATGACACAAATCTGTGTGCGCATTTTCCAAAATCCATTTCTATAATTTATTATTAATAAAAACATATTTACGGGACGGTGGAGTGAACAGGGGTGCTGGGTGGGGACAAAACATTATAAATCCAACGTCAAACACAAGAAAACATTAATATACTGCACTCGGGGCACATGAAAAATGTAAATTAATTTTGAAAAGTATTAAATTTTTCGAAAAACTATCCCACACATATGAGATATCTCGTCCGCCATTAAATAAAGAAGGAAAATTTATTTTGGTCAGCTGATAACATGAAGTTTGTCATTATGAAAATGACGGTCTTGATAGAAGCAGCGTTGCCAAACTTCTTATGAAGAATTAACACCAAGCCTATTTCGGGAATCATCCACCATTTCCATGAGAAACAATGGTATTTTTTGTAGAAATGCCTCTTTCTTTATGTTTAGGTATTTTCTTTTTTTCTTTACAAATTATAATAGGAAGAAGGAATAACTTAATTTTTCATATGAATTTTGTCCTGTATCTTTCTTTTTTTAAGCTATTGACACTTTCTCACTTTATTTGGCAACATCGCAAGACATTTACAGTTCTATTGCAAACTCTTTTATGCAGTGACAGCCATGGCGGGATTGTTGTACTACTATTTATTTTTATTTTTTAAAACAATTTTTTCGACATTTTTGTAAACAGAAAGTGCGGTGTACTGTGAAATACTGTTTTTGGGCGTTTAATGTAGGATTTCTACTGTTTCATCCCCACGCAGCACCCCTGTTCACTCCACCGTCCCGTAATATGTTTTTATTAATAATAAGTTATAAAAATGGATTTTGGAAAACGCGCACATAGATTTGTGTCATAATCGACCTATAGAAACGCCCTGAAAAAGAATTTTTCAAAAATCTCTTATAATAGTGAAAACCGCTATATCGAACTATTACCAAAGATAAAATTATTGAATCATGAGAAACCAAGGTTTTTACCGAGGTTTTTACTTTCTGACATTTCTGGTAATATTTTTTTGGAAATAAACTTGGTTAAATTAATACTTACAAATAACACACCAGCAGTAAAAAGCGACATATACACTTCTGGAAATATCTCCTAGTCCAAAATCGATAATTTGTTTTTTATAGGCCTCGCTTGCCATACCACTATGCTGTATAATAAATACAGTTATTATAACTATGTCATGTAATGCAGCACGTGTTGAATTAACCAATGAAGCTAAAACAAACATTTATTCCAAAAGGTATAATTTTAAATATAACCTGGCTTCATTAATAGTCGCACCCAGAATAGAGGGGTCAGTTACTGACTACACCAGTATTTTTGTTATAACTACTTAGATGAAATTTATTTTTTAATATCTTTTAGACTTTTATACATGATGTTTTAGAAATGTACTCATGCTAAAATTAAAAGTTTGTTGCACGGAACAACAAAAGAAGTGTTGTAACCGGTTGTAAGATAATCAAGGAATTACTATCCAAGAAGCTTGCAGTGTTTGACACTGTCTAAAGTAATAGAAAAACGTTCCACAAGAAATGAAGCAGCCTGCCAATAAAAAGCACTAAGTAGTCACTGGCCTCCTGACCGGTACATAAATATGTTCTCGGTACTATGGTTGCACATTTGGGATTAAAGCTATTTAATACAAAAAAGGTGTTAAAATAAAAAAATAACAGGTTTATGTGTAAATTAAATGTTGGGGGCCACTTTGGCTTTCAATTAAGAATAATGTGCAACAAAAGGGGGAAATATAGTAACAATTAGGTTGGATTAATTAGCAAACTTTGATGATGAATATTTCAGGGAAGTAAACGCTTCTGAAGATACATTTTTTAAGATTTGTGACCAGCATCCGAAAAAAACCTCTTATACCTAATTTTGGTCAAAATCAGAATTATAGCAACTTTCTAAACAATTGCCAAAAAAACTTAGGTAATTACTTACTATTTACTTCCTTATTTCTGCTCTAATAAGGGCACTGAAAGAAAAAAGGTCAATTCTACAATAGTATAAAAAACCATTAAGAAACTAAAAACCGAAAATAAAATTTTAAATAATTTAATAAGACCGTTTTTAATCATTATGAACAATATTTAGAACAGTTTTAATTTATGCATAAAAAGCAAAATTTTTGGATGTTTTTAGAAATTACTTCACTTTTTGTAGCCTTGTGATTTGTAAACAAAACCTAACCAGTAATAATGTCGGTTGTTAAAGCTACGAAAATCGTACTTTAAAAAATTCGATCAAGACACGATGGGTGCGTTCCACTAAGTGCTCACAACGCTCAAGATGCTCCTTCAGCCGACGGCTTCTGAACATAATAACTGTTGGCTGTTGGCAACATTGAATATATATATTTTTAAATTTTGCCACTTAGGGTGCGTTCCACTAAACGCTCACAACATCGCCTAAAAATGCTCCTTTTCACTGTCGACTGAAGGAGCAAAGTGTTCTATTGCCAAAATGCCCTTTACTGTTGGCTGAAGGAGCATTTTGAGCGTTGCGCGCTTAGTGGAATCGCACCCACAGTATGTACACACACACACACACACACACACACACACACACACACACACACACACACACACACACACACACACACACACACACACACACACACACACACACACACACACACACACACACACACACACACACACACACACACACACACACACACACACACACACACACACACACACACACACACACACACACACACACACACACACACACACACACACACACACACACACACACACACACACACACACACACACACACACACACACACTGTTTATAGGGTGTGTTCCACTAAGCGCTCAAAATGCCCTCTTACCGTCGGCTAAAGAAGCATTTTGAGCGCTAGTGAAACGCACCTTTATCATCGCCTATTGGCAACATTGAAATATTTTTTCAGTGTTATCAACAGGCGAGGTTGAAGGGTGGCCCTACCAGCCATAACGCTAAAATGCACCTTTACCGTCGGCTAAAGAAGCATTTTGAGCGTTGTGAGCGCTAGTGAAACGCAAGGTTAGTTTATATTTATACTGGGAATAGGTTGCGACACATCCTCAAGTTTTAGGCGGTTCGAGGTCGGGGGACGCAAGGAAGGGCACCCCACGGAGAAAAGTTGGCAAGACTGGGTAAAATCAAAGCCGATGATCAATACAGTGGCGTCTAGAAATTGCGCATTTCATTTTGTATTGTTTTAAAAGTGATTTTGTTGAAAAATATAACTCCAAATGTTTTTTATTTAAAGTAAAAAGAATTTCCAACTTAATAATAATTAAAAACTGTTGTGTAAACGGTTGTTCTAATAATATAAAAGATTTTGATTAAAAAACCTAATTAAATTGAAAGCACCTAGTTTAATAAAGAATTCGCTGTAAGTATCATTTTATCTCCCACCAACCAGAACAACATGGAGACAAAGAAAACGGTTTAAAAAGAAGGTGAACTTCAAGTTTCAGTAAATTGATAAACCCAGTTACGTGCACACTGCAAAAATGTTAGAATAAATTGCAATAAATTTCTTGCAAAAAACATCTAACCTGTAAAAACACCTGTGTTTGTGGCGCTGATCACGGATCTGAAAAAATTTTTAAGTCGGATACATTTTGGTTTCCGAGATATCCCATCATTAAAGCTCACTGGCATTTTTTGAACCCCAACCTCATTTTCACTTTATTCCCCCTTCTTTTGGCATACAATTCTTGTATTTTAAGTTAAGGTGGTACACAATATTTGATTTTCACCTTTTTAAAACCTCATTCTTCTACGTATTTTACACTTTTTTGAATTAAATTGCATAGCTTCTGCTTTCAATTCCGTTTTTAATCGCCCAGCAGAATAAGGTGGAGGCAGTGGAGCAGTGAATGCACGGTTGCAACGTTTTTAAAGGGACCCCTTCCCAATTTATTTGATAAAAGGTTGTAAAAACATAGAAACACGGGGTTTTAAAGAGTGAAAATCAAATATTTGTGGCGCCACCCCAGCTTTGATCAAGGAGTGTGTGCAAAGAGAGGTTGAATAATGGTTGAAAACAAGGATTGGTTTAAGTGCCAGCTTTGATGATGATTATCTCTGAAACCAAACATTTCCGACTAAAATTTCGTTCAGATTCGTGATCAGCACTCAAAAAACCCAACATGCCAAATTTGGTTAAAATCGGAGTTGCGGACACTTTCTGTACAATTACCGTAGCTTTTTGTACATTTGTCTCATAGGGAATAATCTTTTGTACTCTTTTCTCGTGTGAACCAAGATCGTTTGACTAGGTAAAGGTTGCCTCGTAAGCCTTGCAACATGGCGGACCATACGTCACATATGTATTTTGCTCATTATTTAATGAAGTTTTTAACAGTGTAGTTTGTGTTTTTTGTCAATATTAAAGAAATACTTTTAAATACTGTTAATTCCAGTTGTTACCGTAACTTCTTTATTTCCTATTAATAAATTATTTAACAATGATTATTCTAGCTGATTTTTTAAATGTTGCATGCCATCGCGCTCTTTCGCCCCTCATAATGTACATCCGTCTAGATCTCCTTGTTTGCTGCGTTGGCGCCAAGGAACCAGCAGTGCGGTACATATGTGTGGACGTAATGAGGCAACCTTACCTAGTTAAACGATCTTG
>JACEGR010005998.1:0-66023 GCA_014170235.1 Listronotus bonariensis | reverse complement strand
ATATTTCCACTATTAACGTCAAATAAAAATATTGTTATGTTGGATTAAATCTTTATTATACGCATTTGTCATTAAAATTATGTTATCCTTTAAGCTATTTAGGGTACGACAAAATGAGTAATTTTTAAAAAATTAAAACTTTTTTGTACCCTACATATAAAAAAGGTAGATAAAATTTTGATGAAAAATGCGGATATTAAAAATTAATTTTACAAAACGATATGTTTATTTGTTTTGTACGTTATAAAATAAAAAAAAACCTTAGGAGGTAAGTAAGTAAGTAAAACCAGATAGGAAATAAAACTACATACGTAAGATGGTGAAATAAAATAAACTTTTATTAAATGAACCTATTTATTTTTGTGCTTTTTACCTAATCACAATATGGTATTACCTAAAGCTTTTAGTTTACCTCTTTTCTTTACGGCCAATGGTAATATAATTTCCTCTATATTATTATTTGTAGGGATGATAAAAGGGTCATTTTCTTGTCTTGGACTTTCATTAACAATCTCCTTTACCTTGCAACTTTTTTACCTTTTGCAGATTTAACACTTTGACTGCCATGTGTACGTAATATTTGCATAGCTATACATATGGTGGTGGTTGTATATTCTGGTATACACAGTCAGGTATACATATTTTACTGTGTTGGTACCACAGTATTACACTTTTAATACATTTTAAATGGAATTTACCTTTGTGTGGCATGAGGTAATGAAGACAATTTATTAGCATGGACTTTTTATTTAAAGTTAATTTCTTTACGTTAAAATTATTATTTTACTAGGAAAATGAATATCAGTACATGGTAGTGTGGCGACTCTTTAATAAAATTTGGCGTGACAGTCAAAGTTTTAAAGTTTCTTTGACTCTAAATGCGTGCATACTTTAGTTATTAATACTTTAGTTTTGGTTCTACGAAACGATCAGTTTTTGCTAAAATACTTTTAGCTTCTTTTTATACAAAAGATACATTTTTTTTTTAAATCAAAACTAAGTTTAGTTTAGTAAAACATCTGTATACACGTTTATCCAAGTAAAAGGGTATACGACGTGTGCATTGTGTGCAAGAGAGAGGGCCAGTATGGACAACTTGGGAATGTAAAGAGATAAAAAGTCAATGTGCTGTTTAGAAAGTCTTAAAATACCGATTATGTTCGGAAATATTCAGAAAGACCCTAAAAATAAATATTGTGTTATTTTTTTCCTGTTCCTATTTAAAATCAGGTTTTAAAATAAATTGAATTTTTGCATTGCTACGTTTTCTGTTTTATCTAATTTTGTTGTTTTGTTGGAAATGCATTGGTATTCTTATCCACATATCGACGCAGTGTGGGGTGTGATATCTTCTTTTTCGCCCTTTCGTTGTCTTCTCACCTAGGTTCGACTATCGCCACCCTAGATGGTGCACTGTGGCCTTAAAGACTTATTGTACCACCATTCATTCCATAACTTGGATGGTTGCTGCTCGGCCCGTTAGTTCACCCTCGTGCATTTGCCCAAAACCGACAACGGCCCGGTTACCCATCCAAGGTATGGCTGCGCTCCTCAATGTCATTTTTCGTTACATGCCAGAATGATTTTATTAAATCCCTACCTGTTGGTATCCTACACGCGTTGGAGCGCCTCTTTTCTAAGCATTGTCTGTCAACCTTTTAACTTAGCTGATTCTGCATATTATAGACGTTTAGCGGAATAAAAAAGTTTATAGGCATAATTTGGCTAAACGTGTTCAGATAATTCAAAGGGTTCATAGACAAGTAAAGCAATAATAAAGCGAGACCGACTAGTCACCTGGTTTTCATGCCGCTATTTTTTGATTATACTCAACCTGTTGGTGTTGTATACGCGTTAGACTGTCTCCTTTTCACGCATTGAGTGTAAACCTTTTCATTAGACTGAACGTAAAAACTATTGTATCATTATTTTATAACTAAAAGATATTCTTAGTAAAAAGTTCTGCTTGATTCAAAACCCTAAATGCAATTATCGGATAAAAAAATCGGTGGGGTACGAGATATCTCAAAAATATGTTAAATACTTAAGAGGCAAGTTCCGGTATTTTTGACAATTAATTAAATTTAATTAAAATTTATTAAAAATTATTTTATAAAAAAATGGTTGAGATCAATAATAACTGTTATATTATATATACAAACTAGTGTGTTTATTTACAAGAATGTTTTTTTATTTTTTGGGCAAAAACCAAAATTTTATTTAGATAATGCATACCTATTTAAAATAGTAATTTATGTAACAAGTGCATTAATAAGTGATACTTTTTTACAAATGGGAAGTTTGACAGCACGAGCCTTTAGGCGATTGCGGCAATCTCATGAGTAAAAAACAGACATACATATGTTACATACTATATTTTTTCTACGACCGTATAAAAATTTTCCGAATACAAGTTTATACATGTTTTATTTAATTAAACTTATGAATTTTAATTTTTGCAGCAAAGCCATTATATTTCAACAAAAAATGATAGCCTCCTTATTTTTAAGACCGTTATCCTCTTTATAACTATGCAGTAATTTAATTTTAAAAAATTGTATGTACTTACTTTTTGTACAAATAATACTAAAACAGTATAAATCTCTTTTCAATTTTTTAGTCATCCAAATTCATTATTACTATTAATTTTAAATAATTTTTATTAAATTTATTCGCAAACTGTCAAATTTTTAAACCTGTGACACATGAACTAAAAGAAATAATGATAAAATCAAAGATAACTTGATTGTTTGGTTCAGTTGATGTCGCGTTTACTGTTACATTACATGAATTGATATTATAAGTTTATTGTACTAGGCATGGAAACAAAACACTACCTCAAAGTGTAAAAAAGCTTCGTTACTTTTTTAACACTTTATGTAGTGTACTAGAATAGAGTACTTTATCTTCATGGTAACGATTTAAAAAACTGCACGGTCGTGGAAAAATGTAATATGTAGAGAGAAACTTAAGAACTTGTTGAAACAGCAAAAAGTAAAAAAAAGATTGTTATTGCTTTTACATATTTTTTTATATGTATATTTGACAGTTATCGGTAATTTTAACAATCTTGTTTTTACACACAATTTTTGATATTTAAAAAAATGAAGCCAAATTTACATTTTTGAGAAACCTCGCATTTTAAATAATTATCTTGAGAATTATTATCTGATGATTGCGTATTAGCTTTTAGACCATGCAGAACTTTTTAGAAAGACTTTTTTAGAACTATTGACAAAAAAATTGTTATATGGTGTGAACTTAATACTTCTGTATAAATCTTACCAAAAATATAGTTATTATAATATACAAAAATTTTATTTTTTAGTCTTAAGTTTTCAATTCTATTTTATTATAAATTTGTATTGAAACAAATCCATTTTAATTAAAAAAATAAATAAATTTATGATGTTAAATAAAAAGGCGGAGTGGCCACACTACTTAAGCTCTTTTTAAACCCGGTAGAACTAACCAGAACCAACCATATTGCATTAAGAGTAGGTATTGTTGTATCGGAGATATCCATTAAAGTATTTTTTTCACCTATTATTCCTAATGATTTTAAAGTTAAAAAATAAAATTTAACAAGCTTTTTACAAAATGCTCTAAAAAGAATAAAATAAACTTTTTCTTTAAAACTTTTACTATCAACATATAACCTCATTACACAATATATATGACATGAAAGCTTATCGCGAGATTTAAGTTATATTTACTTGGTTTAAAATATTACAGATCAATTTATTTGTTTATCTACACAGATAAATCTCACAACAAGCGTTAATATCATATAAATTGTGCAATAAGGTTATATGTGGACGTCACTTTATTTTCGAATTACTCTCAGCAAGCTTTTTTTATTTGATATCAATATTGTGAAAGTGCATTAAAAATAACTAGTTCGCCATCTTGGGTGTTTCGCAATATTGGATTTTAGTGTCATCACTTTATTTTTTAAATTTCTTCAGCAAGCCCTCTTTCTTAATACCCATATTGTGGGGATGCATTAAAAATAACTGATTCGCCATCTTGGTTGTTTCGCCATATTTGATTTAAAATGACGTTACATGGCTAGACATGCAATATTATCCCAACTAGACGTGTGTACAAGATTTTAGCCTATTCGATTAAAGATATATGCTTCAAAATTGAGTTTTGCAAGATTCCTACCATACAGACATACATTACAAGTTAAATAAACGCTTGTAAAAAGGAATTAACTTTGAGATATTTATTAATGTACATGCCAAAAAATATATATCAAGAATATTTTGTCCTAAAATATGTTTTTTGGGCTTTTCTTAGGTGCTTATTTGTCAGCAAATTTCAAAGAGAATTACATTGTCAAGTTTTAAAATGTAAGAAATTGAAAAGTTTGTAGCCCGACAGAAGGGAGGAATACAATTTGTCGAGAGATAAAAAGGCGCTTTAGTCTAGAGGTGTATATAATAATTTTAGCACTTATTTTTGCTATAATTTTTTACCAAAATATATTACAAGAAAAAATCAGAAAGATTAACGCAATGTATCAAAAACATATTGTAAAAATAATATATGTGGTTGACGATTTCGACTATGTTGGATGCCATATCTGAAATTTTACATAAAATAAACCAAATTTTGTTTTAATTGTCATATTTCTTTAAATTATATTTTACACCCTTTTTATTCAATTTATGTGGTTTTACACTTTTGCATTTAAATATATTTTACAAATTTTAATAATAATAATTAATTGTACCCGTATTCTGTAACTCGATAGAAAATAAATTACCTAAATTTGCCATAACAAGAAAATTTCTTCCCCATCGAGTTGCTTTTCAGCTTTAAAATTTTACCATTAAATACATATTTTCCATTTTACCGATTGTAGTTGAAAATATATGTAGTTTTAAAGCTTATCATTGTTTACTCTTTTATAATATATATCACTTATATTACTACAGTTGGTATAAATTGCCTCTTTTAAATTTTTTTAGACCTACACCTTGCTTTCGTTCGCTCTTTACTTATGTCTACTACTTCAGTCCTATGATATTATTTACTAACTGTTGTTGTATAAAATTGTCATTTCGGGACTTAAAACCTTACAACATTTCATATTATGTTAGGTCTGAACTACTACAACTGGTACAAAATATCATTTTCTTTAATTATATATTTGAATGACAGACATTATATCAAAACAAATTCAATGATTATGTCAAAAAATGTCCACTATAGTTTGCTCCAAGGTACCCCAGACAGGAGAAAAAAGTTTCCGATTAATACTTGTGTTGTCATGGTAATGCAACCAAAACTACACATTTAATGGTCAAATAACAGTGGTGTGGAATTTTCAAAAAAAAATCCAGGTAAATCTGCCTGAATTAATCAGAAATTTAGATTTGCAAAAATACAAAACAATAAATTAAAATGAATTTAAATGCAATAAAACAGTATTAATACAGACAGAGCAGGACTGTTGGACACATTAATTAAACGTTGCCCTGTTTTCTCTTTGCGATATGCAAATCTAAATTAGCGCCTTCATAGGATGATAATTAACTATAAATTTGTGACTGTAATGGTAAATGTAATAATTTACCGCTTGTTCAGAAACAAATAATGTGATCTACAATATTTCAAATTAGACATATATTTAGTAAAATAAAACTATACATTTAGTGCCAAAATTATGATATATGTATGGATCAATTTACGGAATAATTATAGGAAGAGGAGAGTTTTCGCATTTTTTTTTATTTTCGAGGCACTTCCGGTTTAACAGCAAATGGGTCAAATTTTAAATTTTTAAATGGAACACCCTATATATTTTATCATTCTTGGATTCCTAAGACAAATCTAAGCCAGAATTTTACACATTTTAAAGATATTTTAAGCTTACTTGATTTTATTTTTGTCCATTTCTAATATTGCATGTAGGTAACCATGATTGGATGCATATTAATCTAGTGACCCTAGATGATGTTAAAAATATACAATCGCAAAGTCTAAGTTACTAATATGAAAGATAGAAATACAACAATTTGGCAATTGACATTTTCGTGTCTAACTAGTATTTTTCAAATGGCAACCCTTTTAGACAAACTATATTAAAATAAAGAATTTTTTGAAGAATCTAACGCTACCAATTCATTTGCGATTAAATTAAAAATAAAGGTATAATTACAAGAATATAGCCACCTAGATGCAATATTACAAATGGCTCTCAAAAGTTCAAGTAAGCGTAAAAACATTTAGAGATCTAGAAGTAGTATTTAAAATTGCCTTACTTGACCAAAAATGTTAAAATATACAAGATGTTCCATTTAAAAATTTAAAATTGGAGTCACTTCCGGTTATACCGGAAGTAAGAAAAGATACGAAATATGCGAAGACTCTCCGTTTTCCACACCATTTACTTATAGCAAATATCATTTTTGTACGACCGGACGTAACATACAATTTTATACCCCCATTTGAAGGCGTAAAATTGCATTTTTACGCCCTAGGGCAAAAAGTATCAAAAACGCCCGCATTAATAAATGAGAGCGTAAATTAGCACTTTTACGCCCCAGGGCAAAAAGTATCAAAAACGCTAGCATTTATAAATTTATGAAACAATAATAAAATTAAATAATGCCCCATTTTTTTTTTTTTTTTGGTAAAGCGACAATTTTTTTAAATAAACATATCTTTAAAGTATACTGATTACAATTTGAAACATTAAAAGCTGGAAAATTTTTTCCTAACTACAGAAAATGCTTGTATATTAATAATTTCAGTCGCACACAAAGTATTGTTTGCACCTCTGGGGTAAAGCACTTTTACGCCCACAACTTTCGTACGCGGGCGTAAAAGTGCTATTTTACGCCCCTGGTAAAAATATCATTTTGATATGTCTAATACTCTAGAAGGTATGGCTTTTCTAATTAATTAGTTGTCGGTATAGGTACTGGGCGATTCTAAACTATGTACATGGTGTTTCATTATTTGATGGTTTTACGTGGTATCTCGAAAGCCGTAAGAAATACGAAAATTCTAATTTGGGACTTTTGATTTCCTTTTTTTTTTTTTTTTTGAAAAAAACTGTTGTAAAAACAGTTTATGGCTATTGCAGTTTAGCTCGGAGGTTGAAAGTGATTTTCAGATTGTGCCCATTCTTACAACTTTCCCTATATAATTTGCTATTAAACTTATATTATATATAAAAGAAAGGTTAACTGTACATTATGGTAATGTAATTAGATGTTTTCTATGTTAGGCAGTTTTTAAGAAAACTATCACACCTAAAATATTTGCTATGGAACATCAGGTATATTTATATTTATATCTATTAGGCTCTCCTTTTGCTCTCCAAAAATATATACGAGTGTGTATTTTTTATTTCAAATTTTACTAGAAATTAGCAATTTTAAATTTAGCTTTTTATAGAAGGTTATGACAGAAAATAACAAAATATTATTTTTTAAAACGTTTTTTTTTACCTACCCCACCTTAATATTTCATTAAAAATAAACTTTTATCTATTTAACTTTTTTAAATTAACTCATTAAGCGGTTTAGGTTGGATATTTTTTTATTATTTGCTTCATTAAGGAATAAAAAAATAACTAACTAGAACTAACCATGATCCCCCAAAGTGACAGTTTTGCATTGCCGTCTGATTATGAAAATATTTCTATTTTCATTTGTCCAAAAATTGCTCTGGTAAATAGAAACAAATGCTAATTGACTAGGCAAATAGTATATGAAAAAGAAATTAATTATTTGCCCAGGTAAAAGGTATTTGCCTAGGCAAAAGTAATTTGCCTAAAATAACTATTTGCCTTCAACATATACATTTTTTTAATTTAATTATTTGGGTCTACCTATTATTATTTAGTAAATAATAGGGTTAAATTGAGATAGATTGATGGTAATCAGGTTTGCGTGACTTACTTTATTTACACAGTTTTTTAGAACAAAATTTAAAAAACTTGATGTCAAAAATATGCTTAACATATAATAATACTAGTTACATCAAAATCTAAAGTTAATTAATACCTCTTTTAACTTTCTATATCCTTTGTCCTAGCAGGATGTAAAAGTGTATGCGGTGGTCATAGCTTTCCTGTACTTAATCTTTTAGGCACCTTTATACCTATATTTATGGAAAAATTATTTTAAATACATAGTTTTCATGTCAGTGACTAAGAGTACATCGTAAAATATCGAATCCAATTGAACGGATCGCATTGAACCTAACACTGTGCCCTTCGTCGTAAGATTTATCGTATGTAGATAATCCGGTTCTAAATTCTTTTAAATTTAACAGGTAAAAGTATAATATATACAGTGACAGAGAAAGCAAACATATAAAAATTACCTTCCAACCTTAGTTCTGTGATATTTTTTAAAATTAATTTCATTTAATTTTAAAAAATAAAGACAAAATTATATCGCAAACCACTAAACACTATCACAATATTTTAGCAAATATTTAAGTTTATTTTATTTCCCACTATTTTGTTTCTGGACTTATGAGCTGTTTTACTTAACGGTCACTGTTCAAACCTTCTTCAAAATCGTGAATATCGTACACATATATCCTCCGATCGGACTGAACTCAATTCAAATAGCTTGAAAAACAGGATTGACTTATTACGTTCAATAAAATCCGTTTCTCAATTTGAAACGTGTATATTGCAATTTTTTGTCGGATTAAGTTTTATCCGATCGGTTGAATCGGATTCAGTATAACGATGTACCCTTAGTCAGTATAACATTAATTTATGTCTGGGAAAAACGAATTATTTATGAACAAATTTAAAGTTATATGGTGGTATATAATACAAAAAAGTGCAAGTCTAGGTTTAAGCTACTAGTCGAGGCAATGAAGTTCGGAATTGTTTAGACAGGGCGATCGGAATGAGGTTTCTCCATTTGCTTTTAAAAATTATTTTATAAAATTTGTACCAATTTCTTACTATATACAAACCAAAAATTGTATTGCTGCAGCCAAAAATGTATTCAAAAATGCTTTTCTTCGAGATGGCCTTTGAAAAATTTAATAACTTTGTAAATAAGAGTTACAGCTGGCCCGAGTTAGGTACCCGGGGGATTTTGAGGTGGATGATGACGATTAGGATGATCAAATTGAACCCCCGAACATCTGATGCCCAGGAACGCCGACAAACGTCATTCCCATGGGACTTTCTTAAAATTCATGTGGGAAAAAATAGAAACTCTGCGCCTGGGAGCTTTTTGGGTCGCTGAGTTTAAATATACCATCGGCGAACACCCCACGGACAACTAATGCACTCTTACCTAAACGCGGACGTCATCTCCGAGAATTTTCCTGACAAGAGTACCAAAAGCAAGCCTAAAATCATTGTGGGGACATTTTGTAAGGCCCTGATTCCGAATGTTACGTCGATGACCCCCAAACACCTGGTGCACCAAAACCTAACCATGAACGTCATCTCCGTGGCTTTTCCTGACAGAATCAATAAAGAAAACCATAAATCATATTGGGAGGTTTTTGGGGCGCCTAATTAAAATTTCACGGCAAAAACGATCCACCAAGCACCTGGTGCACCGCAACCTGGTCCTGAATGTCATCTTCACGGTTTTTTAGACACACTAGTATACCTGTGTGTTGTTGATTCTATTTAAATTATGTAAAGAGAAAAATATGATGAATAGATTGTGGGCAGTTTTTTGCGATTGTGTCTGTAAAACCCTCGGAGACGACGTTCAGGGTCAGGTTGCGGGGTCGAGGGGATCGTTTTCAACATGAAATTTGGATACAGCGTTCCACAAAACTCCCCCACAATCATTTTCGGCTTGTTTTTGCACTCAAGTCAGGAAGATTCAAGGGGTTGACCCCCGCGTTTAGGTTAGGGTGCACGGGTGTTCGTGAGGTTTGGCGATGCCATATGTAAATTCAGCGACCCGGGCCATCGCGTTTCTCGCCTTTCCCACATGATATTTGGTAAATCTCACGGAGATGACATTCGTCGGTGTTCCTAAGCTTCAGGTGTTAGAAATGCCCATTTTAACATTATAATCGTTATTACCGACATCAAAAACTCTGGGGTACCTAACCTGTGCCAGTTCTGACTCTTATTTACAAGGTTATTAAATTTTTCAAAGGGCATCTTAAAAATTAGCATAGCGAATACATTTTTAACTGCAACAATACAAATTTCGGTTTATATATGGCTAAAATAAGGTACAAATTTTATAAATTATTTTTAGAAGCGAATGCAAAAACCGCATTCCTATGCGTCCTGTCCTAAATTTTTAATGAATAATTATACTTGCTTTGGCTAGCTAAAATGTATAAAATGTTATGCATAATTATACACAGTGTCCTATTTAAAGTAATAATGCAGATGTGGCAAGTCAAAAATGTTTTTCTTTTAATAAAGATTCTTGTAACAGGCATTTACTTCTTATCCATAAAACTTTTTAAATTATTGTTTTCTTTTTTATATTTATTTTTAAAACTTTCCTTTTATTTACTGACACTTTGTGGTTTCAGGTTATACATAAAGGGCTTAATTTTTCAGAAAGTGTTGGGAAAATAATTGGCGGGTAGTGTGTTATGCATTTTTAATAAAAAACCTTATTTAGACTTAAAATTTGTAAAAATATACAGGATGTTCAATTTAATAAAAAACTACTCGGCAATAAAAGGTAGGTTTTCGAGGCACCTTTCATCAATTGGAACTGTTATTAAAAAGAGTGTTTTCGAATAAACATTTTTTATTTTATATCTTTTCCTTTTTGTCGGGTGGTGGCCTAGCGTATTAAAGCGCTAGGTCGTTCAGCGCACAACCGACGTAAGGTGGGTTCGAATCCTGCCGGCGGCAAAGGTCAGAAATTTGGTTAGCAGAACAACAGACGGGCAAAGTGCAAAATGTATCGACGCTAATAGCCAGCAAGGACTACGGCGCCGGAACACACTTTACCGTGTCCTGCGCAACCGTAGACATGCGGACCCTATCCAGTTGGAACTGTCGGATATCCCCCTGGGTGGGGACGCTGTCTTAAGTTGTCGCGAATAGGACCGTTGTTCGGAACCCACGTTACGCTGTAGGTCCCGTCTGGCTGACATCGTCCAGACGTAAAAGACAGGGCGCACAATAACCCGAGCGGCTTCAGTGCATAGGTTATCCCGGCCCTATTCTAAGGTCTAAGTTTATTTTTGTATCTTGTACTGAGGAGAAGTTATTTCCTGTATAAATAGAATTGGAACATCCTGTATACCAACAAAAATAAATTACAAAAGCTTTATGGTTAACGAGTAAATAAGCTTTTTCAGAGTTCTGCCTTACCCTGTATATAATAATAGGGTTAAATCTTAATAGCTACTAAAGAGCCAAATAGCCGACCAAAACGTCAGTATTGATGTTAATCAGGTTTGCGTGACTTACTTTATTTATACAGCTTTTTATCAGAATTGTACTTAATCTTCTAAGCACCTTCATTCCTATATTTATTTAGAGATTATTTTGGATAACTAATTTTCATGTCAATATTAAATTAGTTTATGTCTGGGTCAAACAAATTATTTATAAAAATATTCGAAAAAATATATTATTTTTTATTTAAAGTAAAAGTCCTAAACAAATTAAGCCAAAATTTATTTCTAAATAAATGACCTTATTTAAGAGTAAGTAAATTTTTTAATAATTTTAATAATTAATTTTGTAATATTTTAAAAATGTTTTAATTTTTTGAAAATTAAAGCTCCAGAGTACATTATTTTAAACTTTAATTTTAATCTAAACAAGCATTTATGATTGCCAAAAATTACTGATTATTTAAAAAATATTTTAAAGCTAAAAAAATTATAAAAAAACAATTATTTACAGTGTTCTTTAAAACCTTTTGTTTTGTTTGATAAACTGTTATTACTAAAAATAAGGTAAATGTGAAATAAAACATATAAATATTTTTTTAACAATATTATAGATTTCATAAAAATTAAGTAGTACAAAAAAACTTTATTTATTCGTTTTAAAGGTGGCATAGTATTTAAAAAAATACAATAATTTAATGATATATAATTTATTTCCTTATTTTAATTTATAATTAAAAAAATGACTAGCGTCAACTACTAAACAATAACCATATTTAGTTTAAAAATGAAGGGTACAGGAATATGAAACAAGGAATATCCACTTCTATTAAAATCAAGATTATTAGCGCAATCTAATGGTACATTCTTATAATTGTATTGCCCAAAGTATAAGCCAAATAAATCAGCTTAATAAAACAATATTAGAGAATTATTGCACAGTGAAATAAGGCCAGGCACTAATAATACCGGCCTTGTTTTGACATCTGAGCTTGCGCAGATGCATGGAGGATAAGGACTCCCTTAATAAGTATAGGCCTGGCTTTATTTATGTCGGTTTTAGACGTGCCTTATTTTGGTCTTATTTTAATTTCGGAACTGTTCGTCTAACAGAACGGCTTCCGACCACAAAATAGTTTTTAGAAGTAAAAATACTTAAAACCTTGCTTTTTCAAATGTATTTCTGTAATTCTGTTAAACAAAATCCTACCACACAAAACAATAAAGAAAATCTACTAAAATTTTTCCCCCTCTTTTTAGGTTAATGGTACTGTCAACATAATTTGCAATAACTCTTAATTATGGGTACAAGCACTATTTAAATAAGGCCGGTATTAATAATTCCCGAGCTTAATAATAAGGCAACTCGCAATAATTCTCTACTGTCGATGCGAGACCCGAATAAAACTCGTTTCCATTGATCACTATTGAAAAATAAATATTAAAAGTGTCATACCTCAGAAAATTGTTTTTGTGATATTCGTTGTTTTATTCTTATGCTCTTCAAATATTGTCTCATTATCAGACATTATTAGAGCATTTTTCGTGTTTTAGGGAACTGCAAACAAGACACCAATTGAGAACTCAACGAAGCTAAAAAGATGTTCTTCTGCTCTAAAAGCCATAGGATGTATTATTTTAATCTCTTGTAAGTATTTAATTTTATACACCTTTTAATAGTATACATTTTACATACAGCAAAAATATTATTAATTTTAATTAAGCTTTTTCTATACTATTTGGCCAAGAATAAGCAACTCTAATTTACTTGGAACAGGATTTTTGTGTAAAGAAAGGGGTTTAAATTAGGAATATGCAAGTAGAAACGAAATAAAGCATAACATCGTATGGTTAAGAAATATTGCAAAGTAAAATAGGGCCAGGCACCAATAATACAGGCCTTATTTTGACCGCCATAATATATGTCTAAAATAAACTAAATTGCTGACATACCTATTGGTAGTTCTTACAATGAAGGGTAGGTAATTAATTACATGTTTTTAATACTTTTTGTCACTCTGACAGTAACAAAATTATTTAGAAATAATAAGAACCAAAATATATATTTTTTTTACTTTTAATCGTTAATGAGTATATCAGCATACTGGTGATATCTCAAGAACCATCAATAATTGACCCGATAAAAACTCGTTTTCATTGTCACTGTTGAAAAATAAAAATCAAAAGTGTCATATCATAGAAAGTTGTTTTTGTGATAATTGTTGTTTTATTCTTGTACTCTTCAAATATTGTCTCATTATCAGACAATGTTGGAGCATTTTTCGTGTTTTAAGAAACTGCAAACAAGACCAGGGCCGTATTAAGGGTGTGAGGCGCCCTAGGCTACAATTCCCACAGCGCCTATTTTCCTACTTTCCTACTTCAAAAATTTTTGAAGAGCAAAAAAAAGGTTCTTACCTCCATTAAAACCTCATTCTCTCCTTTTCGCGTATATTTTATTTATTTATTTATATCCCTACAGAAAAGTTACTTAACTTTCTTAAAAACAACTTGCCTGTCTAGCGCCTATTACTCCCCTGTCTGGCGCCTAGTTTTTCTTGGCGCCCTAGGCTGTAGCCTAGTCAGTCTAATGGATAATACGGCACTGAACAAGACACCCATCGAGAACTCAACGAAGCTAAAAAGATGTTCTGCTCTAAAAGCCATAGGATGTATTATTATTTAAACTCTTATAAGTATTTAATTTAATACACCTTTTAATAGTATACATTATACATACAGCAAAAATATTAATAATTTTAATTAAGCTTTTTCTATACTATTTGGCCAAGAATAAGCAACTTTAAGTCACTTGGGATAGGATTTTTGTGTATTAAATTAGGAATATTCAATAAGAAACGAAATAAAGCATAATATTGCTTTATTAGGAAATATTGCACAGTAAAATAGGGCCAGGCATCAATAATACCGGCCTTATTTTGACAGCTGAACGCAGATGGAAAGTGAGATAAGGATTCCCTTAATAAGGATTGTGCCTGGCGTTTTTTGATGTTGGCTTTAGGTCGTGCCTTATTTTGGTCTTATTTTAACTTCGGAACTGTTCATGTAACCGAATGGCTGTCGATCACAAAATCCTAAAGTTTTTAGAAATAAAATACCTAAAATCTTTATTTTTAAATGTGTTTTTGTATATTTGTGTAAAACAAAACCCTACAAAACAAAACAATTAGGAAACACTACTAAGATTTTTTTTTAGGTTAATGTTACTGTCAACATGATTTGCAATAACTCTAAATTATGTGAACAGGCACTATTTAAATAGGGCCGGTATAAATAATACCTGAGCTTAATAAGACAACTTGCAATTAATTCTCTATTCTGAGGATCTCCTACTTCTAATTCAATTGGTTTGCAGGGGTTAATCGGAGCGCCAATAGTTTGTAGGGGTAAATCGGCGCATAACCTACGTAAAACCAAAGACCGTTAGGTTCATTATGGTTTATATTATTTTAAATAAGGAGACAAGGAATTTTAAAATAAAATTGTAAGGTGAATATTGTGAATTTTTGAATACAGGAGCACTTTACGCCACTTGGCCTAATATACCATATGAAACTATCTTTTGGGACCATAAGACCGGTGAACCATAAAAACTACATATTTATCTTATCTATCGTATTTCACAATCAGACTACAAGAAGTATTTCTGGAGGAAAGGAAAGAGATAAATTGAAGATATGCTTTATATTAATTAAGGGTTTATTTATCTAATGGCCTTTTTCGTTGGTTACACGCCAAAAGTCTATATAGAAAGAATGGTCTTGGTCCCGGGGTATAGCGAGCTGACCTTGTTTAGCCTTATTGACCGCTATACATAAAACAATAGACTAGGCTTAACAAAATGTTTTTTTTAAATTTTGAGAGCGTGAAAAGTGATTTTGTATTTTTTCGAATTATTCTGCCCCACTTTCCCCTATTATTGTAAATCCGGGCTCAGTGCGGCCTTGGTGTGGATATGTATGGCCAGTCTTTTGTTCATAACCAGTTTTATACAGCAAAACTTCTATTTAAAATTTTTCTAAATTATAAGTTTAAAACCATTTAATCCGTTTTGGTAAATTAGAGGCTAAAACTTTAGCACTAAATAGGCTACAAAAGTTTAGTATTGATGGTTATCAGCAGTATTGCGTGACTTAACTTATTTACACAGTGTTTATCAGCAATTCCTTTAATCATCCTTCCACCTATATTTATTTTAAGCTTACATGAAATATAAATGTACCTCTAATTTTCATGTCAATATATCCCCAGTTTAAGTTTGCTGTTAAGAAATGAATACAGGTTGTTACAGAATCTGTTAAAGAATTTAATGGGGGATTTTACTATTAAAAATTATAAAAAAGGTTGTATAAACATGGATCCGCAAATCCTTCGTTCTAAAGATACAGAGTATTGAACTTGAAAAAATAAATTGTTTTTTAATATTCTTAATATCGTTTATCCAATTTTGTTTCATTTTAACAGTAACATTTATGGCATTAAGAAGGTAATTTATTACTAACTTAATTACAATTAATAAGTTCAGTGGTGTCACAGTCTAAATTATTTCAAACACAAAAAGGTACACCACTGACTGTAAATGTGTGTAAATTTTTTGTACTTTCTCTAGATTAAACAAATAAAAATACAGCGGTTAGGTCACTTACTTTTTTTCGTTTCTTGTTTAATTTAAAGGGAAAGAAGTGAAATCCACTTAATTGCATTTTTTAGACCATAAACGAAGCATTGCGGGAACTTATTTTTAACAATTAGATTTTGTAATTTTTAATATCCAGCAATTATGTAAGAACAAGAATAAATACTTATTTAAATGTGGTTTATATCTAGTCTAACAATTTTTACACACAATGTATCTTTAAGAACCAAAAAATTTTCGGATGTTCCATGTTTATATAAACTGTTCTATATATTTTTTGGTGTAGAATCTGCCTCTAAATTTTTTAAACAACTTTATATAATACCTTGTATAATAAACAATGATGGATTTAAAACAGCTATAAATATACGCTCATGTTATTGTAAAAAAAACTTGATAATTTTTAATAAAAGGAGAAATTTATTAATTTGCAAGTTCAGTAGGTATTTAAAAAACACAAAATATTGCTTGCTAGACAGACAGAATGAATTTTGTCACAGGAGATCTACAGCGAATCTTTTATCTTCATTTCACACAACTGGAAAGTTAACAAAGTCTCTTGAGTTTCTGGGTCGATCCCAGATCGTTGATCTTGATATATTTAAAGCTTTTGACTAGGTTTGGGTAGTTTTTATCTATTTGTAGTTTTAGTTTTAGATTTTTATTAAAATAATTATTTATAATAAAAAACCAATACAGGATGTCCCACCGGGAATTGCTGCGATCGATCTCTCAAAGTGTAGGCTTTAGAAAATTTTAAAAATTTGGTAATATTATAGTCAGTAGGGGTCATACAACTAAAAAATTTTTACAGTTCTACCACTTCCGGTAATAACGGAAGTTAATGCCAACTTTCTTAATTTAAATGGAGCATTCTATATAATATTCATTTTTTAGAGTCGAGCATAAAATTCCAAACATAATTTATGTATGTAAGTGTTCTATACCTAAGTACAATCGTTTTTTGACTTATTTTAAATTTTATGTAAAAAATGACGTTTGCAAGTCATTACAAAACCATCATTTTTCCAAATAAAAGCCTTATTTATAAACTAAACTTATATGTTTAACTGTAATAATATTTTAACGATTAATAAATACAGAGTGGTTAAACATAATCGTAAAAAAATTATAACGACAGGTAGATATGGTGTGGTTAGCCAAACTATGCCGTACGTAAAAGCATTGTTAGATTAGAGGCGTTTTTCATGTTAATACGGTTTAAAACATTTGAATACCTATCTCTATCTAACTCTCATATTTATATTGCCATTTCAAATGCGGTTTGAACCACTCCGATGAATACGGTTAACCCTATAAATAACTATAAATCTTTGAAATAGACATCCCTATACAAACTTATCTTTATTTTTAATGTTTAATAGGATAAGGTAAAAAAATATGGAGGTTTCCATTAAAAAAATACTTTTAAGGTTTTTGTCTTGTTAATTTTTAACAATTATTTTTGATCACTCTGTGTATTTATAAAATGTCAAAGTATTATTAGAGTCTACTAAATAAGGTATTTCTTTATAAGGGATCCCAATATATTCATATTAAGGGCTTTTGTTTAAAAAAATGATGGTCATGTAATGACTTGCAAACGTCAGTCTTGACATAAAATTTAAAATAAGTCAGAAACGGTTAGACTTACCTATAAAATACTATTTATAAATAATGTTTAGGATTTTATGTAGAATCGAAGAAATAAATATTATATAGGGTGTATTATTTAAAATAAGGAAGTTGACAATAACTTCTGGTATAACCGAAAGTAGTAAAACTGTCAATATATTTTAGTTTATGTCTCCCACTGACTTTATAATGTCACCAAATTTTTAAAAGAATTGAAAGCTTACTTTTTGAGAAATCTATCGCAACAGTTCCCGGTGGGACACCCTGAGTAAAATCTACTAATAGGTACAAATTTCAATAACTTTGTTGTATCAGGTGATACCCTAGATTACCTTTATTTATTATTAATATACCTACTTAATTGATTAAAATATGCCGAAAATGTGATTTTCAATAAATCAAAAACAGTTGAAATCCAAAAATGGAATTAAAAGCACGGTGTTTCATTAAAGAAACGCAACATTTATGGCGAGAGTCTTTTATTTTTTATAAAATTAGTATCTAGCTACGACTTTCAAATTACATAAGATAAAATACATTGAATCTCTTGAATATACTAAAAATATGGAAAAAGCAAAAAAATATGCCATTTTTTTCCTTAAATGGAAAACCCTGTACTATTTTAGCCTAATTTTATGACTATTATAAAATTTAAATTTATTATAAAATCTGTTTTTGCTTCTCCAGAATCATTTACATATTGTAACCATTTTCAGTCGTCCCTCAGGGTCTTAAATTATTATACATCAACTTATAAACCAATAGGCAAAATACTAAACTTTGACAAAACTACTTTTAAGAATATCGCAACATAAACGTCGCAACATATCAACATGTTTTAATATACGACTTCATGATACTCTGTTGATGCGACGACATCGGAATTGTATGTCTTGAGAGTCATATTATCATGCGACATTACACCAGACATTACATTACGCCTCTGACACGATACTAAGCCTCAGCGTCAGTGCCAGCGTTGAGCGGAAAATGTGAGAGGGCTGTCTTTGATCTTTATGCGAGAATAAAAGAACTTGTTTATTTAAATTAGCCGCTTGACGCTGACGCCTTTTATCGTGCCCGAGGCCTTAAACGGGAGCGGTGCTAACCGCTCACAACGAGTAAAAAGTCGTTCGCAAGTTAGAATCCTAACCTTTCAATAGTTTTGCATTGAATAGTTATTAAAATTAGATAAAATAAATGAATTATTTGCATTAAGTTGCAAATATTGTACTTTTTACGATCGGCTTTGTATACGAAGCTCATATTTGGTGGAGGTACTGAACCGGGCACAAGATATTCTTCGATATAATAATCTGCTACAGGGCGGCACAAGGACGGTCATATCCACTTTCCACAGGACGAGTAAAAGTGCCTGAGGCGTCAGAAATTAAAATAAAATATTGAGGGACCTTAGACCCTAAACCTTAGAATAGGGCCGGGATAACCCATGCACTGAAGCCGCTCAGCCATTTGTGCGCCCTGTCTTTTTACGTCTGGGTGATGTCAACCAGACGGGACCTACAACTTAACGTGGGTTCCGAACCACGGTCCTATAAGCGACAACTTAAGACCTTGTCCCCACCCAGGGGTACTACTGAACCTACCAGCTGAGTGAGTTTCGCAAGTCTACGGTTGCGCAGGACACGGCAAAGTGTGTTCCGGCGCCTTAGTCCTTGCTGACTCTTAGCGTCGATACATTTTGCACTTTGTCCGTCTTGTTAAGCTTACTACTAAATTTCGTGTTGTTCACTCAACGACCAGACGCCATAAATATTTGGTTACAAGGGATGTGCCATGAAAGAGGGGGCCATGGCCCCCATAGCCCCCCTTATGACCGCCCCTGATCTGCCACGCTGTAATAAATCCCGATATCCGTTCTTGGGCTCCCCTACTACAAATAAATTATAAGAATTACTATTTAGCTAAAAAATGTAATAACTTAAGTTACAGCAATAAATAAACGAAAAAAGCAAAGAAAAACGATCACCGACGGTCAAAAACTAATCTATTTGGGACAAAAATAAAAACTACACGTTACCCCATTCCATTCACATTCTCTCGAAGACGATCCCAAGGGCACAGCTGACTGTCTCGTCTATAAATTATGATAGCGAAGAAAGTATTTTCTAGCAAGTCGTAAATAAATAAAAAATAAATTGATATATGGCCATGCTAACTTAACAACTAGCTTAAAATAGAATTTATGAAGGTTTTCATCACTTCAATTTTTTCGATGAATAACAGCGATGTGTTTAAAAGTTTTAAAAAAATATTATTTATTGCATTATAAATTTTGGACGACATCATTTTAACGGACTTTTTAATTGTTTCTAAAGAAAATATAATTATGTTAGTTGCATCAGTGGCGGCGCCAGATTGTTCTTTTAAATTAGGCGGTTGCCGGTAGGTAAATTTTAAGGGTGGGTAGCAAAATGTGCAAGTGCAATATTTTAATTAAACTAATATACAAAGTATTTTAAACCAAACTCAATACAATAGGGTAGTGATTTCTTATTTAAAATAAGGGATAGTCTGCTGAATTAACATGGGGTCAAGAGTCAATCCTTAGATCTTCTTTCGCTATACAGTGTGTCCCATTTTGATTACAACTGCGGGGTATCTCGGTTATTATTAAACATAGAACCTTACAGTTTTTAAAACATTGACCAATGTATATTTGCCAAGCAATTTACCTGTCGTTTTACAAGCTTTTTAAAAATGTATAATACTGCGAGTTTATTTTTATAAACAGCGACGAAATTCCAAATTTTCGTATTTAATATCCAAAATGTTGCAATAGGCCATGCAAAAAAACAATTAAAACATGTTTTTAATTGTTTATTAAAGTGTTTTTTTTATTTATATTTAGCACAATGTATTTAGTTTATTATCGATATTGGTATTGAGAAAAACATAAAAAAATTATTGCATTGGGTTAGGAAGTTAGAAACCATCGTTTCAACGAAATGTGTTGCATTGATCAAAAATGTCGGTAACCATAATAAATTAATAGGTATTTGAAAATGAAAAATGAACAAAATTATCTTTTGCTAACAATAAATAAAAAAAAATATTTAATTAAAACCATTAAGCAATTATAATTTGGTTCAAGAAAATGCTACATACCTCGATTTATACAGGGTGTGTATTTTGAATGGGGATGAAATATAAGAGAGGCTTCATTTAAAGAAAGTATATTATTTGCAATAAACTAAAAATACAATGTTCAATTGTTTTTCTGTTAAAAGCATGTTAACCATTACCGTATCATCAACACATATAAAGTATAGAAAAAAACTAGAGCTACACTTTGATAAATACATTGTGTTTTAAGACATCAAAGTAGGCTACTGTCATCGGCGACAACGGCGCTTTCGATGATCAAGCCATATCATGTCATTTTGCCATAAAGTTTTAACTGTAAATAAGTAAGCGTCAAAATTAAGCAACATTTTTATTAATTAATTACATAATAAGTTTTTGGTAAAAATAGAAAAAAATAGTTTTGTGAAATTAGTTTTTTATATATACTTTAAAGATTTTTGTGCTGAATTAATTGTGCCAAAAGGTATTCTAATTTCAAGAGACTTAAAGCAAGGAGTTGTAATTGCATTCAGGAAAGAAAATTTTTCAGTTTCGTGATCAGCGCCCCAAAAAACCCTGTATACCAAATTTCGTCAAAATCGGAGTTGTCGCAACTTTCTAGACAATTACCGTTCTTTTTAGTGACAAACAGGAATATTTTTTTTAATTCCGATGGAATAAAACGTATGCGGCAACCAATAAATACCAGTGTTTTTTATTGAGTTGTTTCTCGTGGAAAGAGGTAAGCCCTTTACAGTTTATTAATGAAAACATGGATCGATATATTTTTAGGGATATAATGGATAATGTCATGTCCTCCTATGTGGAGTGGGAAATATCACTGCGTTTTGTGTTAAAGCAGGATAACGATACAAAACACTCTTCGCAAATCGTTTAGGAGTTTAAATAGTCTTTGTTGTAATATATAAAATAAAAAATTGTTGACTACATGTTGTTTTACTTTTGTCGCATTGATTTTGGTCAATATTTATAATTCAAAATATTTTTGATCTTTAATGTTATCTAAAGTTTATCAAAAAAAAAACAATTTGTTTCTCTACTATTGTCCGATAGTGTAATTAAACAACGAAAAAAAAACTTTTAATTTACCCGACCTCGTATCTCCAATAACAAAGAAGTTAGCAATATGGCCAAATTAAGTGTGATTACTTATTGTATATAAAAAAAACTCATTTGTTAAAAACGGAAATGGAAATAAAGCCTGATTACCAAATAAAACCCATAAATCCAAATAGAAAAGCTATTTAGTTTTATCGCTTTCTATTGGACTTTTTGGCAGGGCAACATTATGTGATAGCTTTATACGAAACTGCTTTAGAGCTTTGCCACACGTCCTACTATATCTATTGATTTCCTTTAGTACTATACTTTTCGTCTCAATATTTTATGAATAAAATGCATTGATTTTTTCCATTTCGCATTATTATTTTGTATTTATTTATATCGGCACTATTACCCACTTCTTATATAACAGAACTATTATGAGATACTAAGTCGATATATTTATAGAACAAGTAGTCTTTTAACCGCTTATAAACATGCTTAACAGAAAAACAATTAAACATCGCGTTTTTGATTTATTGCAAAAAACAGACATCCTGTATTATTTCTACCCTAATCGATTGCTAATCACAATAGGTTATTATTAATTTTGTGTTACAACCACAATGAGAGAAGTTTTGCAATGTGCAGCGCTTTTATTTATCGTAAAGGGTGCCATGTGCCATAAAATTTAAAATAAAAACAAAATTATACATATAGGTTTTCAATGTTTGTCATTTACCGAATTGTAAGAATGGGTGCTTAAGGTATTTTTGTTGGGCGATTTGTAACTTTCATTTAAAGTTTTTATGCATTAATTTTTTTCCAACACTAAAAATAAAATACTCTTTTCTTTAAAGAATTAACACGCTAAACGCCACGTGAATGGTTACAAAAGTGTTGTCTGAACCACAATAAGTTTTTGTTTAATTTTGTTTTTGTATTTAAATTATCTTTTGTAAAATTTTATACAGGTAGATCAATATCGGCAGGCTGGCTTGTAGAACTTTTTAACCTATACTTATAAACTGGGAAAATTATTGTTAAAGAGAAATAAATACTAATAGCTTAAAAAGATAGATAAATAATTTTTTTTTAAATAGATAATTGTTTATTTAAAATTTAAAAAAATCTTAGCACAAATAATAACAAACAATAAAAAAATTGAACTTTCTTTTTACAAAATTATTTCCGGAATGTCTTGTTCTATTTAAAAACTAAAGAAATTAACAAGTTATGTTAATGTTTGGTATGCCAACTAGTACTATCCTATTAGTTGTGGTTGTTGTGAGTATATTTTGCATAATTGTGACGTTTCTTTGTCGTGTGACGTTTCTTTGTCGTTGTAACAATGATTTGTGGAAATAAAGGATATTATTATTATTATATTATTATTATAATGGAATTAAAATTATAGCATACAATTATTGATAATTAGTGATACAAAAAAATAGGCCACTACCCTTGTTTTCCATTTAGTAATTCTTTGTCTTTAGAATTTACATCGTATTTTTATTTAAAATAATTGATTTTCTCATCAATTTAAAATATTTAACATACTTTTGTTTTTAATATTGGTCATTTTTGTCTATACCAATTATTTTCCAAGTTTATGCCTATATGTTAAAAATCACCCTCCACAATAATAAAGAACGGGTCAAATCCTATTTTGTAAGTTAACACAATATTTTGCCATGTATAATTATAATGTAATTAAAATAAAATTAAAACATATTGCGTAAAAATACAAAACAAGAATATGTAGGCGTAAATAGATATTCTATTTGCTTAGTTTTAAACATGTATTTATTATCATAAACAAAACATAACTTACTGAAATACTGTTACAGATATGTTACCAACTCTCCTTACACCATTACTTATTCCAATTTAAATATACCTTAGGTGGATTTTTGCAGTTATCTTTCTTTATAAAATACTCTTTAATAACATTTTTAACCCTTTACCACAGAGGTGCCGATTCTGGAACATAACCACAGACTATCATTTTTACCATACGTGGACAACAAGAACTTTTTTATTATTAATGTAAAGGAATTAGTTCTTACATATTTTTCATTTGCATTTAATTAAGTATTTTTTTACACAACAGCAAATACTGATACAATTATTTTTATTTTTATATTTTTGTCATATGTACCAATAAACATTTATAGACATAAAATAAAGAAAGTACAGCATGCCGTTTTAAGTACAGAAAGAAAACATAAACAATACAATATATATATAAATTATATAAAAATATGGTTTATTAGAGTTTTTGTGCTGATATGTTGTAGCGTAAGTGTATTGTCTTATTTGTTGACTTGATCTCTAAGTCATGATCCGATGGTATATAGTCGACATCTTATTCGATATTACTATCATCAGAATCCACTTCTTTTGCCCAATTTAGCAAAGTATCCTCCTGTTGGCGATTTTTTTTTTCGCATTTTGTGGGCCCTAGATATCAGTCCATACGCAATAAAAAAAATCCAGAAACAAAAAAGTATATATATATTTCAAAATTGGTAACCAAACACAGGCTGCCGGTAAATTTGACTGGTGTCTTACTTTAAACCTCGATATTTGGCTTGCAATAAAATATGCTCTTTTCAGAATAATAGCATAAAACTTAGTGCCAGAAAAGTATATAGACGCATATAAGCGCAAATAACGGGTAAGTGTAAGCAGTATTCGAATACTAAAATTGTCGTGATTTGAATAAGAAAAGGGAAGCAAAATTGGAAAAAGAGGTAAGGTGGTAAGGACCTTTTTTCTCGGTCTTCAATTTTGTTATAGGCTTTGTTTAGTAGTTTCCAGTATTCGAATACCGATTCCGGGTATTCATGTATTCGAATACTTTTTTCTTTCAAGTATTCAAATATTCGGTATTCGAATACTTTCTTTTCCGGTATTCGTATTCGAATACCGATTTTCAGTATTCTGCCCAACTGTGATACCAACAAAAGTAACATAATCTACTAGTTTAATTCCATATAATTAGGTTTAAGTTTTATTAATGAATAAAAGAAATATTTTCTTTTAGATTTGTACAAAAATATTTTAAAAATTTATAAATGTGCAAGAAATTTTTAAAAATAGGAAGTTTAGGTGATACAATCGATTAAGTTTGTATAAAACATTTTTCTTTATCATAGGTGTATTAACAGTGCTGCTATCACGTATTGGAGAACGGACTAAAGCTTTTCTTTATATTTTCGGAAGTAATAAATCCTAAACATGTTTTTAAACGTCCTCCTCACCGTTTATTAGGTTTATCTTTACCATATTTATAACGTCAAAAAGAATTACCAGAAGCACGTGCCAAATGGGCTGGTAATGCGCCAGCGATTTTAGAATTTATTGCGAATCGATGATGCGTTCTCGGACAAGATAATAATATTTCTTTTGCAATTTATGGATTTTAGATAGTAAATTGTCTTGTGAATATCGAATAATTGTTTATACTAGGCAATAAATAATACACTTACCTCTTTTAGAGAGATTAAATTGGAGGCTAATACACAATAAAAATAAAATCCCTATTTGAAACCAAACCGTTTGCAAACTATCAGAGCATCAGCACAAGACAGTGGTATACAAGGTATTTAAAAATAAAAATTTTGTTTAAGAGGAAAGTAGGTACATTTACAATATTTTTCGTAATATTAAAAATTTTAATATAGAAAATATGTTAAGAATTAAAAATAACATTTGAATATGCAAACTTGGTTCAATTTCAAAAATGGAATAACTTTTATTTTTTTAATTTTTAATTTTTTTAAAGGGTAAAAGTTTAAGTTTCTACAATACTGCATACTTACTTTGACATGCAATATGTAAGGAAAGCCTTAAAACTGTCACAAAATCGATAACTCACAGAAACGATCATTTACGCAAAAAATAAATAAAAATCTTTTAAATAAACCAATTTGTATATTTAAAACGTATTTTTAATCATCATCATTTCCTTATAAAAATTTTAGATAATATGAAAAACAAGTGTGCTTTTCTCTTGAGAAAAATTCATATCTTTTACATACCTCCTATACCACCACAAAAAAATAATATCTGATGATTGCATATTAGGTTTTAGACCATGAAGAATATTTTATGAAAAATCTTTTTTTTTTCGTAAAATTAATAATTAAAATGTTTTCCGTTGTACACGTAATAAAATTAAAGGATTTAATTTAATCAAACGCTTCTCTTAGCATTATCCTAGCCTATCATAAAAAAATTAATGCATTCTTACCTTCAAACGAAAATGTTTCCCAATGTTTGGCTAGTTTTAGTAATGGCAAAATAGGAAATGATAATTTTTCGGTTTAAAACGTCGCGTCGCATAAATGTAAAGTGTGATATGTCGTTGGATTTATAGAAAAAAGTGGCATTGATAATGTGTCATTTGTTTTAAAATATTTTTTTATATAAAATCGAGAAAAAAAATTAATACTTTTTTGCAAAATTTTAAAACGGTTTTATTATACTAATTTTTAAATTAAATAAAACATGTAGCCGCTCTTTCAGGTATTTTATTCGTTGTGAAAGGTTAGATTTATGAAAAATATTGTTAATACAACTTAACAGTAACAACTAGTTTCAGTAAAGCTAACGAACTAAAGAATAGCAACTACTATAAATCAAAAACAATATTTTGAAAGTAAACAGACACACTTTAACAGTAGATACTAGAGGATGACAACAAAAAAATAAATGATAATTTCTTTTATTAATTTATAAATAAAGATTATCGAAACATACTAAAATTAAAAACATTTGGCTGTTTATTCATGCGGAAGATCTTTAAAATATTTTTAAAATATTGGATCTTTTACAACCGGCGTAAGACCTGTGCATAAACTAATAAGATCATTTTACTTATCTCGAGAGAGTTTTGTCAAGCATTTGTTTGAAAGAGGTATAGGCTGAGTCATGATTTCAAGCGTATTTTTTAAGGGGCAATACGAAGTAGTTTTCAGCAAGGTGGCTGTTCTTTACTAAAAGTTGTGAAATATGGTCTTTGTCTGCCATAACATCCTTTACTTTCGTCCAATGGACATCCTCACCTGTTTCAAATTTTCTAACCGACTTTATAGGAATTTTTTCAGAAAGGGATTTAAACTTATAAAACTCATTTATATTCATGCTAATAACAGTGTATGGAAGATTTCGTTTAGCCAGTTTTACAATAGGTGGAAGCTGAGCAGGTATAAAGATGTCGTCGGCCAAAGACATAGCTGTTGATACTGAGCTATGGACCGAATCGCCCTCGCTTTTACCGTGGTTTGTTTCAAAAAATGTAAATGTATTTTTCTAAGGTTTTTTGAATTTGCTATTATTTGCAGCAGCATAGTAAAAACAATCGTGTTGCGGTTCTGACCGCCGCAACCATCTGAAAAAAGGTATACTTCACGAAGGCCACGATCGTCTAATTCACGAAGGTACCTTGCTACACAAGTCGAAATTTTGTTTCCACCTCGTTTAGCTATAGTTTTGTCCCACAGAAAGCACATACACTCTTTATTACCTATGTTGTAAAGGAAGTTGGATGACCTGTTGAAGGTCAAAAACTGCGGAAGCCACAATGTTAGGATAAGTTTTTGATAGTTCTTTGACTTTTCTTTTTTTGTCGTACTGTATGCTTTTTATCTTTATGTTAAAAAAACATTCTTAAGCTCCTTTTTCTTTCCTGCGGCGCCTTGTATGTAGGACATGCACAGAGTACACTGGTCCTTCGTAGGACGGTAAAATGAGAGATTAAGAGATCGAAATATTCTCCGATAAGTATGGTAACAGCATATCTTTCCTTTTCCAGCTTTTTCTTCTTTATACAAATCATACATCTTTTTTACCGTTAGGTCTGGATGTAGATATTCCCTGCTAGTTGATTTTCTACAAAAATGCGATTCTATTCGTGGAAATTTTTGTATATGATCAAATGCCGAGTCTCTAAGTTGTTTATCTAGCTCTTCTAGTTCTTTACTTCGTCCTCCACGCTTATCCAAAGCTACTGTCTCTTCTTCAGTCAGTTTGGTTAACGCTGTTCTCAAGGTCTTTTTCGAAATGCCCAAAGTATTTAGAAACATAATTCTGCATACACGCGTTGTACTACCCGCATTTGCGAGTCTATATTTTAATGTTCTTTTTCTGCGTGAAATCTGAGCTGTTGTTCTCTTTCTTTTGATCTCTTCTAGTTGTACATGTCTTACCAGAAACTCTTTTTCTAGCTGTAAACTCTTTGTATTATAAAGAGCATCATAAATTTTTTGTCTTTGGTCCTCGTCAAGGTTGTCACACTCTGTAGCTTTGCATTTACCTTTTTCACAGCGGGGTTTTATTTATTTGGTAGGCATACGAATATTTGTTAAGCCTAAAAATGTGCAACTTTGCCCTAAAATTAACCCTGTATCTCTTACCGTTTCCGAGATCCCAATGGTGCCCCTTGAATTTGTAACACCTTCTATTTATTCGAATCTTAACTATTATTATAATTTAAGCATTTAGAAATATATAACGCGTATTGATAATTCTAAAAAATGTGGAAAGTTTTAGGGCAAACTTTGACCAAGAAAAAAGATACCCTTTTAAAATCCAGTTAATGATACCTTACCATCCTGAAATAAATTTTAACAGGAAGCCGCTTATTTTTTCATAATTTTTAAAAATACCTGGGGTCAACGATTTGATTAGACAAGCCATAACTCCTAGAATCTTAGACATTTCTAAAAGAGACTTGATATACGTAAATCGTATAGTCACTTCCAGTTTAACTGGAAATAGCTCCAATTTTAAATTTTTAAATGAAACAACCTGTATATTTTATTATTTTTGGACTCCTAGGGCAATTTTAAAATGAAGTATGATATTTTAAAAGGACCCAGGTAATGTCAAAAAAAATATATTCGCTGATTTTTAGTGACTGATATGAATAGATAGAAATAAAAAAGTTGGCAAATTAGTTTATTTGTATCTAATTGTTATTTTTTAAATTGCAATCTTTTTTAGACAATTACCCAAATGGAGATTATTGAACGATTTTAACGATACCAATTTTATTTGCGATCGAATTAAAAATTGGGACATAAATAAATAGATCCAATATTAAAAATATCTTTTAAAAACCAAGTAGACGTAAAAACTTCTAAAGATGGTTAATTCATATTTATAATTGTCCTAGGATTCCAAACATGTTAAATTTTACAGGGTGTCCCAATTAAAAATTTAAAACTGAAGCCGTTTTCGGTTATTCCGGAAGTAACTGGAAAGTAAAAAATATGCGAATTCATATCATTGACCTATACCAAGTCCCATTTTAATATGTCTTACTGTAGAAGTAATGGCTTTCCTAATAGTTGACACTCAGTATAGCTTTTCTTATAAATAGAAACGTGCTAAAAACAAACAAACCCAAAAATAAATATTTTGACCTAAATGCTAAATAGTTTATTAAAAAATATTAAATTGTTTTTTTATTTATTTTCGTTTTTTCAAATAGCTGATAATACTTTTTTTCCAGGTGATTAATAAAGAAAAAGCAATAATTTTATTATTGGATTTAGCGCAGGAAAATATAGGAGTACAGAAGTAAGCGTTTGTTTCTGCAAATATTTTGGCTTACAACTAATAAATAAGGCAAAAAAATAAGAAGATATATTTCAAATAAAGAACAAATAATAGAGTGAGCATATAAAAAGTCCGCCCCTTTTTATCTTTTGAATGGGACAAGAGATCAAGGTCAAGTAAAATTGGGGGAGGTAAAGGGGTGTCACTTAGACTACTTTTTGGCATAAAAATAATTTCTGTCACGTGTCCTAAGAGGAATCTAGCAACTTTTTTTTAATGGAAAGATAGCACCTTGTTTTAAAGGCCATTTTATTCTCTACTTAATGCTACTTAGTTTGTGAAATTTTTCCGTCTAGCCGTTCCAGAGTTAGAACCGTTTTAAATTTGGCTTAAATAGTGCAAAAACCATGCGGTTTAAATAAAATTGGCTTGTAAATCTGAAACGGTTTGGCCGATTTTTAAAAAACAAAATGGCGTTGAATAGGGAATTAAAGGGCCCTTAAAACGAAGTGCTAAATGACCCCTCTTTCTATTTAGTAAAAAGTTGTTAGTCCCTCCTTTACACAGGCCACATGACAGAAAATATTTCATGCCAAAAGTAGTTAAACTATTACACTTTTACCCAAGTTTGATATCTTGTTCTATTTAAAAGTTATGAGAGAGAGAATGAACTGGGCGATTTTTAAAAATAGTGGTGATGACTAGAGAATTAAAAGCGCCTAAAAGAGGTGCTACATAACCCACCTTTTCATTTGAAAAAAAAATTCTAATGTCCCCTTTGCACTAGGGCACGTGACCGAAATCACTTTTATGCCTCCTGTATATTTCTCCCCTTATGTCATTCCCCTTCCAAGCTGTGTCACAAAAATACATCCTAATAACAACATTTACATTTACTACCTTTTAAAATTGTTTATTTGTGAAAAGAACGGGTGCTATTTTGCGGTAAAAAATTGAACAAACAATAAAATTAACAATTTTTTTTGCTAAAAATATAGCAGATTAATTTTTTAACAACCAAAAGATATGTTTAAAATATTTTTGTGCAGGAAATAAATCAAATCAATAGTTAAAACTATTGGCGCGTACCTTCTGGGGATAAGACTTTCTAATGACGATTTGAGTCTAAAAAGTCATAAAAAATTTAATATTACAACAAAAAAGTAAACGGTCGTTAGTAAAAAAATGTTTTAAAAGCAAATTTGGGTAATATTACCCAAATTTAATTAAGAAAATGCACACATTTTTTAGAACTACCCATATACATCTTATACATCGCAACTTTATTTTTTTATTAAATTAACTTAAAAGGGTATAAAAGGTTTCTTTCTTTAAGTATTTTTATCAGACCTATGTTGTGCTAAGATCAGACCTTTATAGATTACTTTTTCTTTGTGTTTAGAAAAGATTGATAGCACGTTACTTTAAAGCTAATCAATAAAAAATTTCCGTACTATAGGGCAATTAGACAGCTAAATACTGTGTGTACCAAAAGTATCTAAATTTCCGATTAATTTACAAACTTTTGAGTCAAAGTGGGTCAAATTTAAAACCAAAAGAGTAAATAAAATTTTGCATTCGCTGGAAGTACCGTTGGTGTTGACAGCCTACCACGCTAAAGAAACTTAATTTAATACTTGGATTTTTGAAATTGTAAGAGTAACCTATACCATATCAAATTAAAAACAAAAAGAAAGATAATAAAAATTAAAAATAACAATTATACAGCACTTAAAATAAAATAGCAATAATGCTGGCATATAGCCGAAAGACAAAACTTTTACAAGCAAAGCTAAAAACTGGGATAGCGAAGAAAAAATAAAAGTTTAAATGTAAAATTTGATTTTAAATGTTTTTAGGCGAAATTAAAAAACGATCATTAAAAATTTCTTCTTTTTTCAAATTATTTTAAAATACCAAACATTTTAAAATGTTTAAACAGCATGCTGTAAGTTATAGTAAAACTTTGCGTCAATTGCTGTCTTCATATTTCCTACTATTTCTAGTCTTGCAGGTTATTCATAATTTTTTTATTCCAGAAGTTAAATCGTTCGTCATTTGTATTTTTTTAACTTTGACATTTATTTTGTTAAGATTACACTACGATGTTTAATAGAATTATTGCTTTTATTAAGTTTGTCAATTAAAAACCCAACATAAACACCGTTGTCACTCGAATATAGTATAAAATTCAGTTTATAAAGTCGTGTTTTTTTATCTTTGGACAAATCACGAAGACTAAAAGCCTAAATACTAACGTACCGTGGGTGTCTTAAGCGAGGTAAGAGGGAGTTTGTTGACACGGGACTTAAATACTTGAAGATTTGGGGGGAAGGAAAGACCTCCGCGGGCAGCAGGTTCCACATTCTAGAAACTCTAGGGATAAAAGAACGAACAAAGTGGGAAGTTCGGGGCCTGTCCAGTTGGACCGTATAGGGATGCATACGCGCGGAACCACAAGTTTCTATGTTGGGAACCGTGAGTGGACGAACTATACTGGACAATTCTTCAGAGCAGAAGCCATGAAAGTACCTATAGAAGAGCGATAGATCTCCCACAGCCCGACGATGGGCAAGAGAGGGAAGCCTTTCTGTAAGTGAAGGATCATTAACGAGACGCATAGCTCTTCTTTGAATAGAATCAAGAATGCTTAGGGTTGTGGGGGACGCCATGTCCCAGATATGAGAGCAATATTCCAAGGAAGGTCGGATTTGGGACACATATGTATAAAGTATATAAATTAGAAGGGGCAAAAATACTTTTTTGCTCGAAAGAGAAATCCAAACTTTTTTGAAGCTGCCGTGGCTATAGATACAATGTGTTTATGCCAGTTAAGGTTACTTTCAAATGTGACGCCTACAAGAATGAAGGTGTCTTTGCTTTGTAAAACTTGGCCGCTCATAAGTAGAGGATGAGTATTTGATGACTCTTTTCGCGACAAGGAACATGATTGTGTTTTGGATGCATTAATGCACTTAATAACATGTTACAAAAAATTGTTGCTGATACATTTTTCCATATCCTATTGACAGCTTCAAAACATCTTCATTTAAATATTCAAAAGGCAATATGCAACATCCCACAATACTTTATTTTTATTAAACAAATATTTTAATTAAATTGTAGATTGCTTTGACCGTTCCATCTTTATTAGGAGTACACGCGTTGCTGGTCTAAACAATACTGTGTCAATTTGAATGCCAAAACGTTAATGTGGACCAGTAGCAACATGTTGCCGCAACATTGTTGCGGTAACAAATAACTTGTTGAAAAAAACAAATAAGTTGTTGCTTTTTTATAAAATTTTAAAAACATGTTAAACCGTGTCCTCACTTAATAACATGTTACAAAAACTTGTTGCTGATACATATTTTTATAACTTGTTGACAGCTTCAAAATGTTATTATTTAAATATTTAAAAAGGCAACAAGCAACATCCCACAACACTTTATTTTCTTTAAACAAATATTTTTATTAAATTGTAGATTGCTAAACAATACTGTGTCAATTTTAATGCCAAAACGTTAATGTGGACCAATAGCAACATGTTGCCACAGTATTGTTGCGGTAACAAATAGCTTGTTGAAAAACAAATAACTTGTTGCTTTTTTATACAATTTTAAAAACATGTTAGATAACATTGTTGATAAGTAACAGTGTTGGGTAGCAAGTGAGGACGCAGCTTAAAACAGCATCATATCGCACAGAAAGCAAAAGGATAAAATATTTTTTTTATAAATATAAGTAAAGGCAAATAATACACATACCGGGTGTCAACGAATGCGTTGTTGCGCCTATTTTTTCATTTTTACAGGGCAAATAGGTAGATATGTTTTCTGTAGGTTTGCCAGTTTTGGTCAATATCTAGACAGGACTGGACTTAAGGAACTTTCTCCAAAATGATGCATTTAACTTCGTTTCAAAAAAAAAATCAAATTTATCCACAATTAGGCTAATATGTTTATTTTTAATTAAATTAATGTTAAGTTTGGTCAGCAGCTAATTCAGTAACCATGGCAACTTCACATTTTTAATTTTAAAGGACACTAAAAAAGTTCTCTGTTTAGTTTAAAACAAGAGAAATGCTTGCTTTATGCATGTTTTTTTAATTTTCGACAGATTCATCCTTTCTAAATTATTTTTCATGGTTTGTCTGCAAGGAAAACGTGTTACCTTAATTGTAGCTAAATCAGATTTTTTGCAACGCGGTTAAAAACAGTATTTTGAAAAATGTCCCGTCTTGTCTTTATCTGTTTGACCAAAATTGACTAGAGAGAACAAGATAGGCCCAACAAATAAAAAGTTTTTATTGGTTAAAAAATGTGCAAGTTTAATTTTGCCCACCCTGTAGAATATTAGAGATATCAAAATAAAACTTGGCATAAGTAAATAATATGAAAAAAGGAGAGTTTACGCATATTTCTCACTTTTTAGTTACTTTCGCTTTAAGCAGAATTACTCCAATTCTAAATTTTTAAATGGACCACCATGTATATTTTTCCATTTTTGGATTTCTGGGACAATTCTTAATTTAAATGTAACATTTTTAAAAGTGATTATGCTTTTATGATTTTTAAGAAGCCATTTATATTATTGCATTTGCTAGCTATTATCCTTTATTTATGACTATTTTTAATCCAAACGCAAAGAAATTGGTATCGTTAAATTCTTTAAAAAATCCTTTATTTAAAAAGTTCTTGTCTAAGAAAATGTCAATTTGCCAAATTGTTTTAATCCTATCTTTCCTATTAGTCACGAAAACTTTGCGATAGTATTTTTCCAGCATTACTTAAGTAGGTTTAAAAACTTCCTAAAATGTTGCATTCTGACATAAAATTGTTTAAAAAATCCAAAAATAATCAAATATACAGGGTGTTTTATTTAAAAATTCAAAATTAAGGGGTTATACCGAAAATGACTGTAAAGTAAAAAATATGCAAAAATTCTTCTCTTCTTATACCATTTACGTATACAAGGCTTATTTTGAATGTCTAAGACTCTAAGAGTTGTGATGATTTGTTAAATAAATGTGTTAAAACTCGGTATAGCTTTATGCCCCGAGCCAGACGCGGCGAGTTTTGTGATTTTATATGGGTGCCATGTGTCAAAAATTTTTGAAGAGCGAAAAAAGGGTCATCGAAAATACCAAATTACTTAATAAGTTTTTGAAAAAAAAGGGTTTTTACACACCTACGTATTTTATTCTTACCTAATAAAAAGTTTAAAAAAGCAAAAAAAGAAAGTCCCTACCCACAAACATTTTACTTATGTACTTCATTTCTGCTTGCCTGATAGCACAAAGTTTTGAACCCTTTTAAGGGACAAAAATAAAAAAATATATATACATTTTACCTCTTTGGGTGCATTGGCCCTCGTGCACCCAGGTACTCGCCGCCACTGATTCGAGCAGACTCTTTAAATATTCTGTTTAGTATTAATGTTTGTTAAACTAAAATTAAATACATATACAGGATTTTCTATTAAAAGAAAATTATTGATGAATAAAAATATCGTTTTTGAGATATCTTGCTAACCTAAAAATAGTTTCAATAAAGTAAAAATGTCCAAAAATTATTTTTAAGGGCAAAGTTATTTCAAGTATTTTAGAGTTGGGACCCATGTATTTATTTTTATTCCAAATATTTTTATTTTTTCGTTTCATGTAATGCTAAAGCTAACGATAATACCTGTTTATTGTAGCTCGCTCTATCCAAATTATTTATGCATACGCCTTGCGTGTATTCGTCGGCAACAAAAATCGCCGTCACGCATTTAATCTGCTTTTGTCGGCCCATTGGCGCATTAATTAGGATTAGTAACTTAAAATAAATTATTCATTATTTTAACGGTTTTACAAAAAGGTTTTACCTAAAATTTATTTTTATGAATGGTAATTAAAAAGAAACACACACAAACAAGTCACAGCCACACAAAATAATACTGGTCTCTACTTCAAGTTGACGCTGTTAATTAAACACCGCTACGTCATACTTTGATAGCATTAAAATGCACCAAAAACACATCTTATCGACTACAAAAACCGTATACCTACAATTTGCGGTAGCTAGTTCTTCTGTGCTACAGTTAAGCGATGCCTATGGTTAAAAAATTGCAAGTCAGCAGGGCCGTATTAACTGTTTAAGGCGCCCTAGGCTAGAATTCCCGGAGCGCCTGTTTTCCACCAAAAAATTTTGAAGAGCAAAAAAAAAGTAAAGGTCCTTTCCTCCGTAGCGCCTATTTTAAGTGCTAGGCGCCTTACTTCACCACTCAAAATAAAATTAAAAAATAAAGGACTTTCCCTCCTTTTCGCGGCTATTTCATTCCAAAGCACCTTATTCACAGAGAAATTAGTCACCCCACCCAACCTAAACTTTTTTAAAGACTCCCTGTCTAGCGCCTATTACTCCCCTATCTGGCGCCTATTTCTTCATGGCGCCCTAGGCTGTAGCCTAGTCAGCCTAATGGTTAATACGGCACTGCAAGTCGGTGCTTTTGTATGTAAACATTTGGTTGTTGATGACGTAACTGTGTTGAACTTACAGCGTTCGTAAAGTTCTCGCCAGTAGAGAAGATGCCACGGTGTCATCACGTCTGTCTCACTTTCAATTATTCTCCTTTTTGTTGCTCGCACACGATGTAAACGACGCGTTTAGACAGCGATAGTTGATGGCCGTCTTTATTTGTATGACGCTTATGGCATCTTTGTAACTGGGTTTTAGTCTACCTTAACATATGATTTTAAGATTACGAGTACTCTTTTTCCCGAACATAAATTTGGAGTCAAAACTTGTTATCAATTTTAAAAAAGCTCTATAATGCCAGCCGAAATAAAAAAAAACGAAATATGTATGTACCTATTTAAAAAGATCCCAACATCCGAATTAATTTGTCACGTAAAAGTTTTTCAAGCTTAAGATAAACGGTAGATAACATACTTTTTTCAAGTTAACCCCTTACCTACCATATTATATCTGCAGGTTTAAATTTATGCGTATTTTACTCTGGGTCTGTGATCAAATATGTATGTTTATATGGGAGATTCATTTCCGCAAAGCTATTCTTTTTCTTTTTCTGTGCTCAAGCAAAATGTCAGTCTAAGTACATGTAAAAAAACACCTCGTTTGAACTCTTATTATTCACTTTTCAATTTAATATATTCAGTTATTTTTTAACTAAAATGTCTAGCTATTTTTTACTATATTGTTAATCGTTTTAATAGACAATACGCGCATATTTTACGCTTGGTAAAACTGGTTTTATTTTTTGAGAAAAATTAACTTAAAAAGCTTTTTATGAACATATGTTCTTAACGTCTTAGTTCTTAAACTACCAGGGTGTTAAAAATTTAAAAAAAATGTTTTTTTTATTAGAGCTTTTATATCAATAAGGATATTAAAAAAAATGTAACTGTCCATCAAAAGACATTTTTTGACATATCAGAAAAAATATTTTTTTACCAGTGTGGTCCATAAAGGGTTAAGGAAAATTATTTTTAATAATAAAGTGTCATGTCACTGCATTTTTTTTTAATAAAAATATTTTTCTGAATCCCCGTTAATTTTAGAACAAATTTGATATCTAGACTTTTTTTGTTTAATGAACGGTTTTGCATGAAAAATAAAAACATTTTTGGACATGGTTATTTTGTATTGCTAATATTTAATTTTACAGTAAAAAATAAGCTTTGTTATTTATTCTTGAATTAGATAGGGATTTGACCATGCCAAGAAATGGTTTCTATTTACGCGAAAACCGTATAACAAACAAAAAAATAATCAGAAGATTAAATTTGTTCCAAACTAAACAGGGATTCAAAAATGATTTTTATTTTAGAAAAATGCAGTAGCGTACCATTTTTATCTTATAAAATATTTTTCCTAAACCCCTCATTGACGACACTGGAATTTTTTTGTTAATAATGTCCTAAAGAACGTTAAACATGCCATAAGGTCCATCAAAACTATTTACAATTTATTCTTTTCTATACTGGGATGTAGTAAAGAATGGCTAAGCATTGAAAATAAAAAAACGTTTTCTACGTTAATTTAAAATGAAAAACTTAAATGGTAAGTACTTAAAATTAATATTAAGGGCTTAAACTTGGTTAGATTTTTTTCTGCATGTATATTTAAATTTTTCTCAAGCACCAAAAAATATTTACCCTTTATGAATCCAAATATATATGTACAGGGTGGCGCTTTTCCGTTGGCCTTGCAGGGTATAGCGAAAACTAAAAAACTAGAACAAATATGATTGCGCAATCTCAATTACAATTTTTAAAAAACAATGGTAAAAGCAAATCATGGCCAACTTGATTTTGGAGATACAGAGTGTTTTTTAAATTTTGTGAATTTGACCAAGCACTTGTAACTCGCTTGATATTAAAGATAGAGGAAAAATGTAGAATGGAAAGTTTTAGGGATTTTTAGGTAGAATTCAGTGGCGTACGTACATTTTTTCTATTGACTTTTATATTAAAGTTATAACACAACATTTGTTTTCTTTGTAATAAAACACCCTGTATATTTTATCACCAATAGAAAGGTTTCCTTAAAAGCTGTAAAAATACCACACTTAATATATTCAATTTTTAATAGTTTCGGAAATATAGTCATCGTCGGAGTTCGATAAAAAAATGGCATCTTTAAAATACCCGTATATTTTATCACCATTAAGAAGACACTTTTGGGACCTTTAAAAATTTACTACATTTTAAATTTATTTTTTCCAACAGTTTAGAAATATGAGCGTCCAAATCTTAATGCGTATATCTACTACTTTTCGGATTTATATGGTCATATTTCCAAAACTATAACAGATAAATACAATAAATCTGGTATCTTTTGAAAACTCGTTAAAATTTTTCCTGGTGATGACCATATTTCCGAAACAATTAAGAATGGATATATTTAGTGTTGTATTTCTAATAGCTTTTATGAAGACCTTTTTATTGGTGATAAAATATACAGGGTGTTCCATTTAAAAAAAAAACAACTTTGTGTTATAACTTTAAAATAAAAGTCAATGGAAAAACCAGAGGTACGCCACTGAATTTTACGTAAAAATTCCTAGAACTTTTCTATTTACATTTTTCTTCTGTCTCTAATATTAAGGGAGCTACAAGGCCTGGCCAAATTGACAAAATTTGAAAAACCCTCTGTATTTTAAAAACAAATCAAGTTAGTTATGGTTTGCTTTTATCATTGAATTTGTTTCAAAATTAAAATCGAAATTGTGCAATCAGATTTGTTCTATTTCGTTTAGGTTTCGATATACCCTGCAAGGTCAACGCAAAGGCGCCATCCTGTACAATCTTATATAAACCTATCATAATTAAATAACGCTTCTATGGTGCAATTTTTTATATTTAATAAAATAACCGTGATTAATTTAATTAAAAATCTAATCTAACACAATTTGTTTTTACTGTTAAAATAAATGTCAGTCGTTATTGTATTCCTAAAATAATGTTTATACTTGTTGAAACGTACGTTTTAAATGACTATCATTTTCAAAAATAAAACCTTATTAAGCTAAATACAAGTAACTTTATGATTTTCTTATTTAAGGCTATTTGCGAGGGGGAGGACTGGGTTTACTAATCATTAATATAGTTAAATATTCATTCATTTGACGTTTCCAAAAACACCCATAATTGGTGAATTTATTACTTACTATTTACGCAATTAGGCATGGCGATACGGTCTAAAATGTATATTAGGCATAATTGAAATTGGTTTTCAATAATTAAACATCAAAGGTAGCTATTAGTGGGCCCTTTTATCCACATTTTACCCCGACGTCGATATCTTTTTCCATTCAAATAAACATTTATTATTGGGACCAACCACTAACTTTTATAAAGCGCAATAATTCACCTTTTTAAAGCACGATGTATTTTAGCGATATTTTTGGTATCTTAGATTTACAACCATATTTTATAACAGACAAAAACAATTTTGGTATTGTTCCCATATAATGGATACTCCTGTTTTTCTAGAATGTCCGATAAAAGTTCTCTTTGTTTCCTTTAATCCACTTCGATCTTTTTACTAATTAACCCTCTTTGATACGGGTTTGAAGCAAGACCATTTATTATCCGGGCGTTTTATTGCTTGGCTTTTCCAATCCAAAGTGATTTATAAATTACTTTTTGAATATAACATTTTAATTTTTCTTTATTTTGTATTTTAAACCAATTTTATCATTTTTGTTTTTACCGGTTTGATAATAACTTTTACTTTTACTGAACATAAAAATAGTTTTCAATAGATACCAAATAATTTTACCTTGTCGTTTAAATATCTTTTTTATTAATTCTAAAGGGGTGTCAGCATCAAAAGCAAAATTAAGAATACAACTAAGCACATACGGCGTTTTTTAGGATTTAAATGCATACTTATCTTACATTCTTAGAGCAATTTCAGAATTTCAGTTTCTAACTTGTAAAACTCTAATGTGTACACGAAAGGAAGCTAAAGATCTTTAAAAAACCTTTAAGAAAACACCATATTAGATATATCTAAATTTATTAGTTTTAAAAATATGGCCATCCAAATCAGCCACACCTTTCAGTTCGCCTGGCAGGTACTTGTGCTCATCATTTTTCAAACCGTACTATAAATGAACTAAATCCAAGGAAGATTTCAAGCTTACAGCTTTAGGTTTTTTGTTTTTATATTTTTTTAAGTTTAAAAAATATACAAGGTAATGATGTGCACGGCTATGCTTGCCAGGTGATGATTGTCGTCCCTAACATGCTATGACTCATTACTAGCTAGTATCTTCTTTGCTCATCATTATACAACCTACCTTACAGGCCCAACGTTACTTGAAGGGTTCGCTAGCTCTTGGACTATAATGGGTAATATCTCCATTCAGCCTATATTATTGCAAAAAGTTTTTGTAGTTTGTTTCGTTAGCTTACCAGTGAAAAAGGATTTACAAAATTTATTGACATTCAAAATTCTTAAACTAGCACTTCCTCACCCACTGAAAGTTCTTTGTTGAATCGTCAGTGTGTTTTTCACACACCCAAATGATTAGGGTTATTTATACAAGTATTCGGTATTTTAACCAATGTGAGGAACAAAAACAAAACAAAAAAATATAGGTTATTTTTAAGATAACTAAATTTACAAACAATGTTTTTAACAGAGTTTACTGTAACAAAAAAATATTAAGAGTGATTAAACCAAAAGCTATTAGTTGCTGTTTTTTTTTAAATAGGGGTAGGTAAATGAGTATAAACTACATACCATTTATGTACATGTAACAAAAATTATGTTGACCAGTGTTATTTTTGTGAGTTTTAGTGGTATCTACCTTTAAGTGTACTACATATGTATATGACATTGCTACTTGGACTTAATGCAAGTATAGTTATTTCTAATATCACTTTTTTATGAATATGAACCTAAATCGGTAATTCGTTCTAAGTTTAGGTATATTTTTTGAGTACTCTTAAAAAACTGTACATTTTTGTAATTATGTTACTTACTAAAAATGGTCTTTCTTGCATTCTAATCGTAAATTCTTATTATAGCCTATTTAACAACTAAAAAAATAACTTTAATTTTTTTGTTTTAAATATATTTAAATTGTTTATTTTAGAAACCTGCTAAGTTCATTTTAGTAAATTTTCGGTAAACGACAAAAACTTCCTATCTTTAAAATTAATAAAGAATTTGGCCTAAAAACTAAGAATAGTTTTAAAATCTTCCCAAAACAAATGTGTATTTGTATTAACACTGTAATACTTACATTTTGTTTGTTTGTTTGCTTTTTTTCAAATAGATATTTTTTCACTTGACTTGTTTCTGGAATAAAATAAATTTTCCCTAAATAATGCAAAATAAATTTATCACAAATTCTTAAGGCTAAAATATGACAATTTAGGAACTAGCCCAACTTATCTTAGTCCAAAAGTCGATGATTTCATAAATAATTGTGTTCGTAGCAGATGTATTGTCAAAATATTTGGCTAAAGGGGTTTTGGAAGGTGAGAAATCAGAATATGTCATCAATTTTATTGTAAATTCTAGATGGCGCCACTTGCGGTATCTTAAAGAAATTCTAAACAAAATAAGTTTTTTTGTGTCTTTGTCTGTATGTTATTTTTAAATAAATATTCCTATTTTTCATTATATTTTCAACAAAAAGGTATTCTTGGTAAGAGTTGATTTAAGCAACCGTTTTTGAGATATTTGGATTTAAAAAAATCATTTTCTGTACCTTTGGTCAGGTCTAAGCTATGCAGGGTGTTTTTGAATTAGATGCTTATCTCTAAGAGTTCAAATCCTTAGGCGATTTTAGGAAGAAAAGTTCAAATAAACCTATGTTATAAATATCTTAACTTTTTCTTTTAAACTTTACCACCCTGTATCTCTAATCAGTAAAACGGTCTGTTTTACTAACTTAGTGGACTATTTTGGCATGCTCATTACAATAGGACATGTTTGGTAAAGTATCACATTATACAGGGTTACCAAAGAACGACAATTAAATTTACTTCAGAAACACAGTAGGAACCATCACTTGACTGATTTTTGCACTAAACACATTTTTTTCATAATATTTAACATACACAGACGCTTGGATAAATAACTAATTTTTACGTAAAAACATGAGTTTACATATTACGATTGAAAATCGCTATAATTCTCATTTTCGCCAAAAATGTAGGTTGGCTTAAAAATTACCCCAGCTTTAAAAAAATATGTGTTAAGTATTCACAATTCACAGTTGGCATAGTGTTTACCTAATCCTAAGCAAAAAGAGTTTAAAACTGTTAATATTACACAAACTAGTAATTTTCAGGTTAGATTTTAGTTAGTTTTTTAATAATAAAGTTTTATGTATATTAAAAAGTTATGTAAAAGTTGATAATTTTATTAAAATAAAACAGTTTGCTGCATAATGCAGTAGTCACCTAGATATTAAACCTGTTTTTCCACTAAAATTTAGTTAATAAGCTTTTAAAAACAACATAATTTGTAATTTATTACAAAAATCGTATCCTAATGTTAGCAATAGTTCTGACTTTGTTTTAGACACCCTGTATACTTAATATCGACAGCGACATGTACTTTTCTTTTCCTAAATGTGTCCATCCACTTAAACTTAAAACTGTAAATGGAACATTAAGTAAAATAAAACTCAAAAAAGAGAAAATGAAAAGAAAAGAAGTTTCTAAGACTTAAGCACCACTTAAAATGCTTTTAAATACTTTTGTTTGCCCAGTGAAACACTTTTTCTATGCTAAAATATGCAAAACAGTTCAGTTGTTAGAGCCTAAACTTAAAATTTCTATTTATAAAACCATTTTTAGGCTAAAAAGTTTTTTAAGTACAAAGTTGTTATCTTACTTCTAACAAAATAAAATCATTTAAAAAACCGGATTACTTTGCGTAAAATGAATAATATGTTTTCTTGTGAAAGGTTTGGTAACGAACTTTTTATCAAAGGCCATTTTTAAGATTTATATTTTGATTTAAATTTTGCAACACAACTTTTTATTAATATCTATGTATTTTTATAGCCTAAATACATATTTTCTAAATTGTAAAACGATTTATTAAAAATTATTTTAAGCCAAAATTTGTATACCGGTTAATTTTTTTTTAAGTACTAAGCAAAACGATAAAATCAAATAAATTATTTTAAATTTAAAATTACAAAACCACCAAAAATTCTTATTGGATTTAACACTGCATAAGCTGACTTCAATTGATTAACCTAGGTATCCATTTTGTGTCGTGTAATACAAGAATTTTAGCCCATTAGGTATATTTATTTAATTTACCAATTACTTGTTATAAATAATATTTGGTTTTAAGCCCAGGGAAACTTGGTGCTTCTCTGCTCCTTTGAGTATCTATTTAAAAAACTTATTGTTTTTAAAGTCTTAAAAATGTGTTATCTATTTATTTTAAATTTGAACATTGCTAGTAATTAAGTTCGGTTAGTTTAGCTTGGCCTATAGTTGGCTCTGACGACAAGATATACGGCATCATATGCCAAGTACACCATACTTACCTGTAGTTAACAGTATTGTTAGAAGAGATAAATATTAATATGTCAATATTTTAAAAAACAATAAATTTTTTAAATACATTTTCTTATACAAACCTAACTTAATTTTTATTGCCTAATAGGAGAAGATAAATTAAAGGTAAGGGAGTTCCATTAAAAAAAATATGATTTTAACCGCATTTCTCAATACTATTCTTTCTTATTCTAGGTATTATTTTTGACCACCCTGAATTTAATAGTTGGTCAAGAAAAATATTATATGTTGCCACAATATTTTACACAATATATGTTTAAATTTTACGCTGAATCTGAAAAATATCTATATAGAATGTTCCATTTAAAATAAGGAAGTTTATCGTAACTTCCGGTATATCCGGAAGTGCTAGAACTGTTAAAATATTCTTATCGTATATTTCCAAGTGACTTTATAATGTAATAATGTAATCAAATTTTCAAAATTTTTCAAGAGCTTACTTTACTACTACGTTAGGATATACAGAGTGCTTAAACATTTATTACTAAAATTTAAGGGCTAATGCATTTAAAAACTTTAAATAAAGTTCATATTTATAAACATTGGTTAGTTCTGATTAATTCTGGTTAGTGATCCGGTTTCATAAAGCGAAATAATTCATTTTTTACTTTTAGATACAATTTTTACATTTATTAAAACCCGTTGAATTATTCATAAAGGTACGTTTATATTTGACATTTATTGCATGATATTTATGTCAGATGAGAAATTCTGGCTAATGAAAACGGTTAAAAATTTATGTCCGATATAAATTTTTGATTGTTAACATTAACCAGAATTTCTGTCTGAAAATAAATATCATTTAATAAATGTCAGATATAAACGTACCTTGAAGTTTGGCGCCAGTGTTGTCAGGTAATTCAAAGCGTTTTGCGGTGGATAAAACCGAAAAAATCAGTAGAAAACGGTAGACTGACCATAAAGATGTTAAATTTGTTACTTTTTAAATTATCTTATGATATGTTTAAATGCCTTTTGTAACATTACGTTAAGATGTAAATAGGTTACATATTACGTTTAAAATTTCTTATAAGAAAAAAACTTTGTAATGTTCACACATCATCTAAAAATTAGAGCAAATTTTGTTGTAATCTTGTCATTAACTTAATCATTATTTCGTTGTATATTACATCCCTAATAATAAAAATACGCCAGCTTAGACTGTAGGACAGCAAATATAAATATTTAAAACACATACCCTGTTTACTAAAAATTATTGAGAAAAATACCTTAAGAAAATGGTTATTTTGGTATCATAGGGCGTAAAGTAGTACTTTTACGCCCGCGGTTGAAAGTTGTTGCCCAAACTCCGCGAGGGCAACAATCAGCTGTGGGCGTAAAAGTGCTTTACGCCAGAGGTGCAAACAATATTTTTGTACGAATGAATATAACATACAAGCATTCTAGGTAGTTAGGAGAAAAACTTTCCAGGTTTTAATACTTCAAATTGTAATCAGTATACTTTTAACATATGTTTAATTAAATAAATTGTTGTTTTTCAAATAAAAAAATGGGCAATATTTAATTTTATTATTGTTTAATAAATTTATAAATGCATTATTGTTTAATAAATTTAGTAGAATGCGGGCGTAAAATTGTATTTACGCCCGATCGTACAAAAATGTATATTATTGGTTTAAAACTACAGTAACCGGAGTTAAAGTCACCTTCCACTTATCTAGGCGCGTTATGAACTTTTCGTAGACAAACTTATTTACTGTTATCTCTCTCGGATCAAGGTTAGATCATCATTAAATAAATATGTCCGTAATATAAACGCGATATGTGTATTAGGCATTCATGAACCGAAGAGAGAAGAAAACATAATTTCCAGAGGTTACAAAAATATGATTAGATGTGTTTTTCGTTTGTTGTTGAACGCGCTTCACTACTACCGCCAAACGCTGACCGAGTTCCGTAATTGTGAGTTTCAGATATATATTTTCTCGCCGAAATATCTGACCGGGTATTATCCGAATACGAAAAATATCATAAACGACTTAGATAGGGCATTGCAAAGAAAAAAATGCAATTCTCGACCTCATCCCTCAAAATTTCACGTAAGGTAAAATGTAATAGAAAAATGTCGTTTTGACAAATATCTGTCAGTACGGTAATAAATAAATTGTGATATGGCAAAAAGAAATCGGTTTGCAGGTTTTTGCATCCCCAGGCCAAAGAAATGGTACTCAACCTAACTGACTACTTTAAAAATGAACAGAAGAAGAGAACTGAAACCGAGGAAGTACATTCAACGTCTATTTACCAAAAAGTATCAGAAGCGCTGAAAATAAGTTTGAGATCAATACAGAGGATTGTAAATGAAAGTCGTAGAGATACACCGATGAAGAAAACGCAACGACGATCAAGGAAAAAGAAGTGTGAAACGTTAGAGGAATGTAAAAAATGGAAGTGAGAAATGTTATATATGACTTATATGCCTCAAAAATTAATATAACGCTTCCAGTTTTGAAAGACACTTTAAGAGAACGAGGAGTTTAGAAATCGGGCTTAGATCATTATCAGCATTGGTTAAAACACTAGGATTTCGCTACAGAAAGGATTGCAATAGAAGATACTTGTGTGAACATCCAAGAATTGCCAGTGAACGAGTGAAATTTCTTAAAAAATATGTTGAAAATTATGATTCAAATTTTAGGAAAGTTATTTTTTAGATGAAACTTGGGTATTTTCGAACGGGAGTGGGTCAAAATCATGGCAAGATGACTCGGTGAAATCAGTGAAACGAAAAAAAAGGTTGCAGTTCGGGAAAAAGATATATAATAATAAATGCTGGTTCAAATACTGGTTTTGTAGAGGGAGCGAGTTTAATTTTTTCCTCGAAATCAAAAAGCTCTGATTACCACGATAACATGGATTGTGAACTTTTTGAAAAGTGGACAAGAGAAAAACTTATACCGAATTTGGATGAGCCATCTGTAATTGTGCTAGACAATGCGTCTTACCATTCTCGCATCCTGAATAAACAGCCCAATTCCTCGTGGAAAAAAAATGAAATATTTCAATGGTTGGTTCAGGAAAATCAAAATCCATCGCCCGATTTATTAAAATTTGAACTTTTGATGAAAGCAAAAGCTATTCAGAAGCAAAAAATATATGCCATTGATGAAATGTTGCGGGAAAATGGCCATGAGGTTTTGCGGTTACCACCGTATCACTGCCAGTTTAATGCTATAGAACTAATCTGGGCAGGAGCAAAATCATTTTATGAAAAGAATGTCGGTGATGGACTTAACTCACATGAGGTGGAGGAAGTTTGGAAAAAATCGCTGGAGCAAATTACGGGGGACTACTGGAAGAAAGTCGTAGAACATACAGAAAAATCATCTTGGACTGGTGGAACAGGGAAAAAATGCTGGACGTTCAAGTGGAACCATTAATTATTTCGATTTCAGAAAATGGTGAAAGTACTTCAAATGAATCTGATGATTCTGAATTTGAAAATGTTTAGAGATAATTTTATTAATATACATTCCTCTAAGGTGTAAGACTTTTTTGATCGACCATAGTTGCTATTTATGTTAGCTGATATTTTTGTCGCTTACACTTTCAAAGAAATAAACAGCAACATAAAAATACAATTTGTGGGCTAAAATGGATGCTAAATTAACGGAATCAAAGATAAATATTTTACTTTAATTAAACATAATTATACATATTATAGGTAGAATTAATATTGATGCTTCATTCTTATTATTGTCCCTTCCCAAAACGTTACGCATAGAAATATAATGCTTATTTCTTTCGTGCGTACGGGCGTACTTACAAAATAATATCATACAAAAATGTGAATGCACTTCTGATAATTTAATTTTGGAACGCATCATTTTAATCTCCTGTCATTATTTTAATTATGCCTGTCAGTTTCAAATAAGCTGCTAACCTATTATTATTAAATTTTAATACAATAATCAGCTGTTCAAATACCGCCATATTGTTTTTGCATAGAAATATTTTTGGAACCTCTGATCTATTGATTTGATTCGGAAAATACAGCCCGCCTAGTTAAATGGAAGGCGACTATACTTATTAGGTATTCATTATTCATTTATAGTGGCCAAAGTATAGTAGCCATAATTAAGCCTGGTCCCATTAACTTTATTTATATAGTAGGTAACCTATATACCTGAAGAATGTCTTACACAAACGAATTAAATTTATCGCAAAAAATATTTTTCTACAAGCAAACTTATGTTAGAAAATATAATTGGTTGTTAGAGCAACAACATAAAAACGTCAAAACCTAAAAATACTATTTGTCGTTAAGAATAATGCAATAGAAATAAATATTTGTTGTAAAATCACTTTGCGCACCTACGAAAATTACTATTAAAAAACTTACGTTCTATAGGTCTTCTCAAAACATAGCAAGTTTACCTGCAAAAAAATAAAAAAGTTTATTCTATATACTGAAAAAAATGTTTTTAAGAATACTATTTTTACTAATACAACATTATGATTTTTTTCTACTCGCGAGAAAAAGTTTATTTTCCCGCACGCAATTTAGTCCTAAAAGAGTCAATTTCCCGAACTAGTTCAGAATAGTTTGGAAATGCACTTTTCTGCAATAGTGCGGAAAAGAACTTTTCGTACTACTTTTCCGTACTAGTGCGGAAAAGTACAAACATTATGAACCAAATATTAGCGAGTCGTACTTTCATGCACTTCATGTTTAAAGAAAAATTTTGCTGTGTCCAAACCAACTCAAGAGGTGGAAAAAACACATTCCCAAGACACCAATAATTTTACAACAAAAAACTCCTTTAATCCGCTATTAACCTACAAAATTCCATATATTGTATATTTAAAAGAACAATAATAAGTACAAGGTGGCAACGTTTCGTTGACCTTGCAGGATATAGCAAAAACTAAAAGAGATAGAACACATCTGATTGTGCAATCTCGATTTCAATTTTGAAACAAATTCAATGGTAAAAGCAAATCATGGCCAACTTGATTCGTTTGGAGATACAGGGTGTTTTTTAAATTTTGTCAATATGGACAGGCACTTGTAACTCTCTGATATAAAAGATGTATATATAAATGGAAAGTTTTAGGGACTTTTACGTAGAATTCAGTGGCGTGCCTACATTTTTTTATTGACTTTTATTTTGAAGTTATAACACAAAAATTGTTTTTTTTTAAATGAAACACCCTGTATATTTTATCACTAATTAAAAGCCGTAAAAATACCACATTTAACATATTTAATTTGTAATTGTCTCGGACATATAACCATCGTCCGGAAATCGATAATAAAATAGCGTTTTTTAAATAAAATACCCTGTATATTTTATTTTCATTAAATTTTACGTGAAAATCCCTAAAACTTTTCAATTTATTTTTTTTTCAATCACTAATATCAACGAGTTACAAGAGCCTGGCCAAGTTAACAAAATTTGAAAATCACCCTGTATCTCCAAAACGAATCAAGTTAGCCATGGTTTGCTTTTACCATTAAATTTGTTTCAAAAATTGAAATCGAGATTGCGCAATCAGATTTGTTCTATCTCTTTTAGTTTTCGCTATACCCTGCAAAGTCAACAAAAAAGGCGCCACCCTGTACAAGTAGGCTATTATGTAGCATGTTTTATAAAATTTAATTTTTTTGAGTTTTTCAAATTACCAAATTTGACTTTATACACTAAGAATATATGAACGATTTTCAGTAGAAGGAAGTAATTTATATACAGGGTGTCCCAACCGTTCTTATACACGAAACAACTTTGCCCCTGTACAAGATACAAACATAAACTTAAAATTAAAAATGTTTATATGGATATATTCTTTTTTACTGATAGGGCCAGTTGATAAACAAGGTTTTTTAAAACAGACATTTTAATGGTAAGTAAGTTTATTTAAATGAAACACTCTGTATACTTTAACAAGTTTTAACTCTGTATTAAATTCTACATCAAAAATGTATAACACACTATATGTAAATTTTTACTTGTTTCTGAAATCTCAATAGTATGCTGATATACTCATAAACGAATAAAAGTAAAGGAAGAAAATCATATTTTGGTTTTAAATATTTTAAAATAATTTAGTCACTGTCAGAGTGACAAACAATATAATAACATGTAATAAATGACCTTTCATTGAGGAACTACTAACGGATATGTCCGCAATTTAGTTTATTTTAAAAACATTTTTACTTAATTGCACTAAAAACATCAATACGTCAATTATGGCTGATTCTTAGGTTAATCAAGTAAATATGTATCTAAAATAAATTGAATGGCTGACTAACCTATAGGTATTAATTATAATAAAAGGTAATTTATTACATGTTATTATTTTGTCACTCTGACAGTGAGAGAATAATTTAAAAATAATTAAAACCAAAATATTAGTTTCTTTTTTACATTTAATCGTTAATAGATATATCAGCCTACTGTTAATATCTTAGAAACCAGCAATAATTGACGTTTAGTGTGTTATACATTTTTGATGTAGAATTTAATACAGAGCCAAAATTTGTTAAAATATACATGGTGTTAAAAAAATAACTTGCTATTAAAAATGTCTATTTTTCAAACACCTTGTAGATTAATTGGTACTGTCAATAAAAAGAGTGTATCTAACTTAACATTTTTTAATTTAAAATTATTTTTGTATCTTAACAGTGGCAAAGTTATTTCGTGTGTAAATTTTTAATTTTAGCTATTTACGAAGGTTTAATATAATATTTTTTTTGGCATTAATTATAACATTTTTTAAAAATAAAATAATACAGTAATATTTTATAACTCTATCCAATTTTGGCTTATTAAGACGGAAATGCAAATAGAAACTACTATTTTTAATAATCTTTTGATATTTAAAATAACAAAAGACATTTTGTGTTAACAATAAGAAGCCTTAACAATTTCATAATCTATTTATTTATTTATTTATTTACAGTATCTACAGCTTTGCCATTTACAGATACCACCTAGTCTAAGGAACAATACAAATCATAAAAAAATATATATGTAGATAGATCTTAAAAATATGTGCATATACCTAACTATTATATCACAAAACTAAGTTAATTATACTACTATACTACTGTACACTAATAAAATAGAACTATTATTTACAAAACTAAATACAGAATTTCTTGGATTTCTTTTCCGAGCCAAAAAGTATTTTTCTCCTTCCAATTTATACACTTTGTATGTGTCCCAAATTCGACCCTCTCTGGAATATTGTTCTCATGTCTGGGGAATGGCATCCCCTACAACCCTCAGCATTCTTGATGCCATTCAAAGAAGGGCTGTTCGTCTAATTAATGATCCTTTACTTACTCAAAGACTTCCTTCTCTTGCCCATCGTCGAGCTGTGGGAGATCTATCGCTCTTCTATAGATACTTTTACGGCTTCTGCTCCGACGAATTGTCCAGTATAGTCCCTCCTCTTGCAGTTCCCAACAGAGAAACTCGTGGTGCCACTCGTATGCATCCCTATACGGTTCAATTGGACAGGCCCCGAACTTCCCATTTCGTTCGTTCTTTTATCCCTAGAGTTTCTAGACTGTGGAACCTGCTGCCAGCGGAGGTCTTTCCTTCCCCCCAAATCTTCAAGTTTTTAAGTCCCGTGTTAACAAACTTCCTCTTACCCTGCTTAAGACACCCACGGTACGTTAGTATTTAGGCTTTCAGTCTTCGTGGATTGTCCAAAGATAAAAAAAAAAAAACAGAATATCAGACAATTGCTTGTGACAAGTAGAGTTTTTCCTCCACAATTTTTATAAATTGATTTAGGTTGGTGTTATCAACATCTAGATCACTCATATATTCATTATATAAGGCCTTTAAGTTTTTTGATAAAAAAAGGGTCAAATGTCTCTTATTTGACATGGCTTTAACGAGTACACCCACTTTCAAAATAATACATCATTATAAATACTTTTAAAAGGCAATGAATTTATTTATCAGAACATTTTAACACCATTTAAAAACGATTTTTTTTAATGCAAAATTTAAAAGCTAGTGATCAAAGTCATCAGTCGTCGCAAGATTAGACGAATTTATTAAGTACCAACAAATACTTAAATTTAAAAGAATTTTTTTTTAAATATTAAGAAAAACAAGAGCCTAATTAAAATACCTAGTAAGAATAAAATAAAATAACATAAATTGGTAAATCAAACTGTTCCAAGAGAGCTTTAGAAAATTAGACAGATAATACTTTTATGAAAGTGACTGATAATAAAACAATTTTAAAAAGAAAGGAAGAAACAAATAAAAAATAATTTCTTGAAGTATTACTAAAAATAAAATTTATTAAAAAGATTGTGTTATTTTTTTAAATATGGCAAAAATATATTTTCCAAGTTTCATAACAAAAAAAACCTTCTTAACTTGTTTTATATTAAATTTATGGATAAATTGGAAGTCATTAAAAGTGTCCTCTTTATGGCATGGTAATTTGGTATGATTTTAATAAGGTATCCAATAACAAAAGGAGAATAGTTATTGTCCTACAAATTTAAAATATGAAATAATAATGCATCTATAAGATTTTTAAATTTCATACAAATGTGCCTTTGTGTAAAAATAGACTTTAAATTCCAAGTGGGAAAGTGTCTCCTGGCCTATAAGAAGTCGAATTTCTTTATATTTAAAAAAAATTGACGTGGCTTTAACAAAATTACATTGCTTAAACAAAATTAAAACATAATATTTTAATAGACCAGGAGATAAAACTAAATTTGGTTGTCTCAGATTTTTTTTCAAAAATAGCACTAACTTAAACTAGGACATTAAAATTTAATTAGGGAACTGTTTCCTGCTGTATCAAAAGTTGCTTTTCTTATTTTTAAAAAGTTTTTGACGTGGCTGTCACAAAAATTATATTGCTTTGACAACACTAAAACATAATGTTTTAATAGATCAGGAGATAGAGCTAGATTTTTTTCACCCAGTTTTTTTGGTCACAATTGTAAATAATATATTTATACTTTTTTAAGTAGGGCTTCAAAAGCACACGTTAGTGAAAAACCTTATCTTTTTTTTGCCATGAAACACAAACATTTTTGGAAAGCCGGTATTAGATAAAGCTAAGGCCGGCATAAAATTACAGGATTTTTGATAGGCCGGCAATGGCAAAAAGACCATATTATTAAAATAAATTTGGATGTTAAAAACCTTTTTTTTATTGTTTCTTTATTTAAATCGATAAAAACTTTCCCCAAAAATAATAAATTTACCAAAATAAAAATGTTTACAGTTTCCTTAACTAAGTCGGTAATACCCATAGGTAACCTACATTTAGATCCGCAGTGGAATGAAGTATTTTTCGGATTTTTACGACCTCGTGCAGGAAACAAAACGAGGGTGGACGAACATGCCCACTTAGAAGTCGTGGCAAAATATAAACACCGGCACCCCGTGCCCTCCGTCCGCGGTCTGACTGAAGCTCTCATTAAATTCCGCACTCAGAACGAAAACCAGGACGCCGGCGCCGTCGACAAATTCTCTCCAGGCGCGTTCACCCTTGATTCGCTTGCGCACAAACCCATTTTTTCGCTTATGAAATGTAACTTTTGTTTCGGGCGAGTAATTACATTGGCAATACATCGGAATCAGTGGTAATATCCCAATTTAACTTATCTAAAAGTATAATTTGGTTTTAGATGTCAGGTTGTGAAATTTACGACGATTTATAACCATTCTTTTCCTCCAATTTCTGTTGGCACATTTTATAATGAAGATACCATTATTTTTAATTAAAGTGTTTTACTTAGAAGTAGAATTATTTTCTTACTGTACCCACCACGATACTGAACTAATAAACGGGAATTTTTCATTGTAGGTACACGAATTTTCTTAGAAAATTTGTGCACTCTCAAAAATGTTCGATAATAATCCAAGCTCTGGGGAAATTACAAGCAAAAATATATGGCAATATTTAAAATTAATATAAGAAGTAGAACAAACAGTGGCGTAAACGTATTTTTAATAAAAACGTTTAAAAATCATTATCCAGATTTGGCTGTAGATAATTAACCCTTCTCTAGATTATTCGTCGTATAGTACATTCGGTAAAATTAAAATCATTGGTTTTATTTTTAGGAACTTTGTTGCTTTAATAAATTTATAATCCTAACAGCTTTAGAAATAACAAAAAATGGTAAAAAACTCCACCACAAAAAAATACTTTCTAGATGGTCTTGGTAAAAATCACGCCACATTTTAAGTGAACCTAACTAAAAACACCAATTGTTATTGGTTATATGGATGTTGCTTATTGCCTTAAAGATTTATATTAGGTCTAATATTATAATTAGAATCTGCCATTAATTTTGTTGTAAAGTCTGGAAGCTACAACCTGCGGTATATTGCAAAAATTTAAAACTAAATAACTTTTGCATGATTCTGTATGTAACTATTGGATGAAATTTTTTTATTTTTCAACATATTTTAAATGAAAAGGTACACTTGGCACAAGTTAGTTTAAACAGCCGTTTTTGAAATATCTAAATTTAAAAACAATACAATTCCTGTATGACCAGATCTATGATATACAAGAAGTGTTAAAAATAAGTTGCTAATCTTTAAAAGTGTGAATTCTTAGGTGATTTTAAAAAGATAAGTTTAAATATACGCATGACCTAAATGTCTAAACTTTTAAGATACAGAGCGGTAAAAACAGCTAATTTATTAAAAACCTTTCCACCCTGTTTCTCAAAAGTTAAGCGATTTAGGACATATGTTTACCTAAACTTTTTTCCAAAATTCCCCAAGAATTCCAATTCTTAAAAATCAAAAACTTATTCTAAAACACCCTCTACAGCTTAAACGTGAGCATACAGATTTTTATCCAGATATCTCATAACCGGCTTGCTTAAATAATCTTTTAGTAACTGTACATTTTTATTTAAAATATGTTGAAGAATAAAATTTATTATCTAACAGTTACGTACTTACGTACGCCTTAAAAAGGTATTTCGTTTTTAATTTGTCAAGATACGGCCATCGGGAGTACAACAAAATTAATGGCAAATTCTAATTTCTAACCTTCCAAAAGCCCCCTCAACAAATATCGTTACAATACACCTATTATTAACAAAACTATTTATAAAGACTAAATCCAGAACATATTTTGGACATCCTTTATCTCTGAAACCATCCACTTTGCGACTAAGGTAAGTTGAGGTTAAATTATAATATTTTAGCCTCAGGAATTCCGTACCTTTTAAATAACACCCCGTATAAAATTGAGGGCATATCATACCATACACAGTGCATTTCTTTAAAGTCCCTCCCTCTCACTTTTTGAATGGATTACCTTAAAAAGGGAAACTCTAAGATATGACATTATTACATAAATACAATGTTTAAGAGTTAAGTTAACAGATGAAAATTTCAAGATGGCGGTTGGCATAAAAAATTTAATGGAAACTGGGGTCTTCTGGCAAATCATTTGAAAACTCCTGACTTGTACTTTATAACCCCAGACTAAAATATAATATAACGTTAATACCTTTACCTAATACAAAATGGCGGCACTCTAAAAATGACGTAAATACCTGGTTTAAATGACCATACTTCCGAAACTAACTTAGATGTACCTAACTGTGGTATTTTTTAAAAGCTCTTTTAAGGATTTATTTAATGGCAATACTGCTGATGTTATACAGAGTAGGAAATAAATATAAATTTATTTAATAAAATAGTCTGTATATTATATCACTATTAAAAGATATTTTAAAGACCTATAAGGAAATACAACATTTAGTACAACTAAATTTTTAGTTTCGGAAATATAGTCATCCAAATCAGGTATTTAGGTTAATTTTTAAAGTGCCGCCATTTTGTATTAGGTAAAGATATTGACTTTTATATCCTAGGGTTATAAAGTACTCGTCAGAAACTCTAAAATAATGTGTCACCTGACCCCCTTTCTATAAAATCTTTTTACAAGATGGCGCAACCGCCATCTTGAAATTTTCATCTGTTAATTTCACTCTAAAATATAGTATTTATGCAATAATTTCATATCCTAAAGTTTTAATTTTTAAATTATCTCGTTTAAAAATAAAAGGGAGGGATACATTAAAGAATAGCACTGTATATAAATAGGGCTTAAAACTTTATAAAACGCTAAAAAGTAATAACAAAAATATCCTTTGATTTTAATGATGCCCAGCCAGATAATTTACTATTTATTTAATGTTCTCTTTACCGACGACATAATGTTTCCGTCACGTGCATGTTATTATAAGAACAATTTATAGCACTTTCATCGTCCAATTTAATTTAGTGGATACATACAATAAATTACCACATTTACTAATGGACATATTTTTAAACTCCATCAAAGCCGACTAATGATTAAAAAGGCCACAAATCAGAGTAGTGTGTTACCGTGTGTCGGATCAAAGGAACGTTAATCCGATAGCTTACGGTTCTCGCACCTATTTCGGCATTCTGGGATTCCAACTTTCTAAATTAATGAAATGTTCGATCGCAAAACTTTAGAAATTCATTCGCTAACATTTAACTAGGAAATATAATTGAAAGCTGATTTAAAAAAGATGATGACGAAATCACATTGGGATAACTTACCTAAGTGACTTTTTGTACAGTATGTCCCGGGATGGACTTAACTTTTTCTGTAGTTTCTTTATTAATTTTTTTTTATAATAAAAAATATTTTTCATAGCAATTTTTGCATTTTCTAAAATGCTTAAAGCTATCATAAAAATCGGCATGTAATAAATACTATGATAAAATTGAGTTTAAACATAATACAAAATTGTATTATCTCTAAAAATTATTCATTTGTTTTTAATAATCGACAAATATTATTAAATTTAGTTACGATTCACATGCAGTAAAAAAAACAAACATAAAATTTGACATTTTCATTGCTTGCGTTCTATTTTAAACAAGGTAAAAAGAAATATTTATAAACGAATTCTTGTTTCTTGCCAAAATAGCATCTTCGTACTTTTTAAATCTTCCTATTTATTAAAAGGCCTTTTTCTTACTGCGTTGTTAGTTCAGTAATTTGGCAGTTTTACTAGAAAATTTTTCTAGAAGTTTTGAAAATGGAAATTTTTTCTAGATTTCTGGCTTATATTCTTTTTGAACAACTTTGCCACCTCGAATCTGCGCCCTCTATTGAAAAATGGCGCCTAATAACAAACAGTTCTATTACAATATTTCCTCTTTGACACATTTCACAAGAAAAATATTATTATAAACATTAAACTAAGAAAAAATGTTTACAATTTATGTATACCGGGTGATGCATCGCCGGGCGGGACATAGAAAACCCCATGTAATTTTTAATGGGGTCAGTGTGGCTCCTAATTGTTTTTAGAGAAAATTCTATTGAAGTTTATTAAAGAGCATGCAAATCTACGTCCATGGTAAAAACTTTTGGAATTTTTAGGTTAATCCGTTTGCTAGTTAGATGCTAATATATTTTTTAAAAATTGTTACATTATTATCGCCTCATATTTATAAACAAAAATAAAAATACCAGTTAGCGTGACATAACGTTGTCATTTTGATATACAAGGATAAAAAAGAGTTAAAATGCTATTTCTGCAGAATGCAATAAAATTTCAATTTATCAGTTAGCCAATGTAGAAGACAATTTTATGAACGTCTGGGTTATTGTTAGCAGTCAATGGAGGGAATATTTGAAAATTTTCTTAAATCTTAAAAGGTTATTTCCAACATATTAATTATTGTCATAATATTAATAATTTATTGAAGCAAGTAAATATTATAAATGTCATAAGTTCTTGAAATTTGTTACTCTAGTTTAGTTTAACTTAACTTAATTAGTTTGTATAAATACAACTTTAATCTTTCACTGTACGATTTTTTGATAATAATAAAGCACTAAATTTTAAAATGACAACTTTATGTTACGCTAACTGGTATTTTTATTGTTGTTCATAAATGCGAGAGGCTATAATAATGTACCAATTTTAAATATATATTAGCATCTAACTAACAAACAGGTGAACCATAAAATCTAAAGTTTTTACCATGTACGTAGATTTGCATGCTTTTCCCATAACTTTAATAAAAAAATTCTGAAATAATTAGGGAGCCAATAACTGACCCCATTAAAAATTACATGGGATTTCCTATTTCCCGCCCGGCAATGCATCACCCGGTATACAGTACGTCCACGGATAGACTTTACAATAGCACAAATGAACCAAAAATTTAAATGTTAAAGAAAGTCGTGTATCAACTGTTTTTGTTTAAAAAAACAAAATTTACGTTAAGGAATGAGATTTCTCTTTAAAGGGGCTCTAAAAAATACAAAAATGTAAAAATGAACCAAAAAAAAAGTTGCCCTTTTGTTTAATAATTCAGCAAAATGTCAAATAAAAAAGGTTTTTAGAAATAATTAAAGATCCTATTTCTGAAATTTCAAAATCTTTTATTTTATTTTTTTTTCTCGTATTTTGTTTAGCAAAATGTCAAAAAAAGGGTTTTAGAATTAATTAAGGATCCAATGTCTAAAATTTCACATTTTCTTATCATATTTTTTTTTATTCGTGTTTTACATCTTTCTTACGTAATTTACATAGTTTTAATAATCGATTTATTTAATGTCAATATTATTAAAATATATTTTATTACAAAAATGTAATAAATAGTTTAAAAAAAAGTGTAAAACACTACCAAATAAAGAAAAACATAAGAAAAAATGTTTCCTTTATGCAAAATTTTAGATGTGGGTTTCTTATTAAATTTTAAAAACCTTTTTAATTTGACATTTTGCTCAAATACTAAAAATAAAGGCAGCTTTCTCTTGGTAAATTTTCACATTTTTGTACTGTTTGGTAAACCTGTACAAAACAAATTTCTTAACCTAAATCTTGATTTTTAAAAAACAAAAAGAGTTGTCATACACGATTTTTTTAAACATTTCAATTTTTGGTCCATTTGGTGGACATACTGTAGGTATATATACTGCATAAGCAATAGGTTTTGGTATGTATATCGTCAAGAAATGTAATAACAAAACAATCACTATTAGTCATAAATGTTTACATGCTGGTATTTAGTTAGATTATCTTTTCTCCTCACATTGCCTATGTGTTATGTTATTTAGCTGAACCGGTATTTACATTTTTTTTTGGAAAATCAATCTTTTTTGGTGCACGAGCCCTGCAAAGTTCAATTTAATGTGTATTCTAGATAAATTTTTTTTTATCTAAAACACCAGCTGAAGGTAGCAATGATCAAATAGTACAAGTAAAGACGGCAATCAACAATTTTTTTCTAATCTCTTTTATTACTTGTATTTTTCTTTTTTTTTTTCAATAAACTTACTTTGGCATTATACAGGTCGAGTTATAACTAAAAATATGAAAAATGCCTAGGAGCTTACTACTCATACTTTTAAAAATGTATAAGCAAAAGCCAAGTATTTTAAAAACTGTTAATGCATAATGTAAAAAAATTACAAACATATTTTTTTACTTAATTTTTTTTTAATTTAACTTACATAAAACATAATTCTCTACATTTACTTATACAATTTTTTCTTATTTTCAACAATAAAAGTACTTTACTCATGGTCATAATTTATATTTTTATTTATAACTTGCCCTGTGTATAACGTATCGAAGTAGAATTCTGTATTTATTAGTATTGGACCATGCGACCAGTTTTCCCAGAAGAATTTTTAAAAATTCCAAAATTTTAAGTCCATTTATTTCTTGTAACACCTATCCGGGGACACACTGTATAAACTCATTGGAATACACAAATTACCAATGTGTTTTGTAAAATTATTACACTTTTATATCAGTGATAAAAACTTCTACGTAAAAGTAAAAGCTCACTATCAAGCAAGGAGAAAACTCACGCAAGAATACCAGAAGGTCTCCAAAATTATATAATTTATACACTGACGACATACCTAAATATACTTTCAGGGCCGTATTATCCATTAGGCTGACTAGGCTACAGCCAAGGGCGCCATGAAAAAATAGGTGCCAGACCGGGGAGTAATAGGCGCTAGACAGGGAGTTTTTAAAAAGTTTAGGTTGAGTGGGAATTTTTGTTAAATAATTTTTTTGTGAATAAGGTGCTTCGGAATGAAAGAGACAAATAGGCGCAAAAAGGAGGGAATGACCTTTTTTTTTTGGTCATCAGATTTTATTTCGGCGCCTGGCACTCAAAAATAGGCACTACGGAGGGAAACGGACCCCCTTTTTTTCCTTTGCTATTCAAAAATTTTTTGGTGGAAAATAGGCGCTTCGGAAATTCTAGCCTAGGGTGCCTCAAACAGTTAATACGGCCCTGTATCCTTCTACTAAAGGAGCCTTATTTGCAGACAATGCACTAATATATGCACATTCTTTTCGCAAATATAGCATAAGCACACATTCAAAATCACCTCCCCTCTTTAGAACCTTTGTATAAAACATGGAAAATTAGTGTAAACGAAAGCAAGAGTAAATATATGATCATTACTAAAAATTCAGGAATAATATATAAAATACGAATTTAGGTGTAATAATTAATGAAAGGTTTTTCTTTACGCAGCAACATAACCACATATTAAATAGAGCATACGCAGCAATGCACAGCCTGTATGCAATAAAAATTGTCGCCTATTTCGGGTATTTCTTCACAAAATAAACTAATTACTAATAAACAAATTATAAGACCTGGAATTACGTAGCCTTTGTAGTATTTTAAACATTTAAATGGCTCGCTTGCAAAGGTACCAAAACAAAATATTAAGATGTGTAACTTCATCAAATAGATACAAAGAAGAAAACACTACATCAAATGAGACAAATAGAGAAAATAGACAAATATATCTACTCAATCTTCAAAAAATTTTACACAAAGCAAGTAGGTACCTGTGTCAACACTAACTAGAAATTTAACTAATATAGGATTTTATCATGAAGTTATTCATAAACCTTCATATCGGAGGCTACCAGTATACTATGGGAATGATACGTAACAAACTATAGCATAATTTAATTTTTAAATAATTTAAGAATATCAGATCTAAAATGTAAAAATATGAACAATAATTAAAGATTAAAGTATTGCTTTTCACAACAAAATTGCAACAATCATAAAATCTTAACTAAATTACTAAATTATCAGAATAATTGTAAATGAAAGCAATTTAATAATAAAAAGTATATAATGGTAGGTTTACATCTGACATTTATTGCCATGATATTTATGTCAGATAGAAATTCTGGCTGATGTAATCAATAAAAAATTCTATTGGACATACATTTTTGACCACAACCACTTGACGATGGCTGAATACATTACGTGTGAAAGCCAAAAACCGAAAATAGAATAGAATAAAATACATTTTTAACCGTTAACATTAGCCAGACTTTTTGTCTGACATAAAGTATCATGCAATAAATGTCGGATGTAAACCGACTATAAGGCAAAAATGCGTAAATGGCGAATAAACTAAAATAAATGAATATACCAAGGTCTGACAAAGACATAACTTGGTTTTAAGCGCGCTACTTCAAACGTACCTGATAGCAAAGTTTACGGAATATAATTTATATTCCGTAAACTTTACTGATACCTAGTACCTGACCAAAAGAAACTGGACATGGGCATTGACCAATTTTCTGATTGGTCCTGTGCCAACTTTTGCTATCTGGTGGTCAGGGTAGGTACTAAAATTTTACGGTATGCTAAAATCTTACTTGTGAGGTTCTATGGATTTGTATTTTTGACCAAGTTTTCACTAGCTGTTTGCTTTAAAAATTACATTAAAACAAGATAAATATTGTATAGAAATTTCAACAGGATACCATACTTTTAAGTTTGGGCATACCTATTTTTACCTTTTCTTATTTTTTTACTGTTAAAAAATTTCCATTCTTTTGACATACCCTGTATATCCTTGGACTTTCAATAAAATTAACCTTTTAACTAAGAGGTACGCTACCAGTACGGAAAAAAGAATGCAGCATTTTTTTCTTCTTTATATTTTAAAATAGTTCTTTGTAAAGAAAACCACTGGTGTTTTAATTTATGTTGCTGTGTTTGTTCTGTAGTAACGAACTTTTAGTGTGATTTTATGTGTTTTCTTTTGTTTATTCTTTTAATGACGACTTTTAAATAAAAATAAACTCTATTGATACACTGGGACAATTGATTCTTTAGGACATAGAAAAAAAATCTATACAAATACTTATATGTCCGAAACGTCTTACTTTCTAAACTACTTGATATTAAACTTTTAAGACAATAACCTTTTTAATATTAAGTTTTATACATTTATGTTTTCATACAAGAAAAAAGACTGTTTTAAGTGTCGTTCATAAGGTAATTATCATAATTATATTTTAGAAAAAAAAATGGTACACCAATAAATTTTTTAAATATATTTTTTTGGTTTTTAGTTAAAGATTTTTTTATTTGATGTACGGATTACCATAAAGCTTTTTTTATTTTAAATAAAGAATCACCGTTAAAAGTTTTTAGGAAAAGTCTGTGGCTATTTAAAAATAAAAAAATGCTTTTAAACCAAAAAAAAACTCAAAACACAGTTAATCTTCTAAATATCTTTCCCCAATCAATCAGTTTGGTAATTGAGCCATAAATTTGATAATTTTAAAACTGGAAATTTATACAGATTTTCAAAGTATTTAATTTACCACTGAAAAGGTCTTTGGACTTTCATGCTCCCAAATTCAGAATTAATGAAACCCTTAGACCGAAAAACGAGGGAAATTTCGTCGCAACGACCTCGCGACATCAACGAATTTCCGGAATAAAAACAAAGGGTATTTTAAACCGGAATTTTTGCCGACAAAAAATCTATAATTACTTTTATCCAAGTGCTTTTTAAGTAATAAAAATGAAGCTGTTACTTCATATTTTTATCGAAGTTATACTGCAAGCAGACCCATTTTTTTAATAATTATCGTTAAAATAGTATTAAAATCAAAATAAAATATACTTTTATATTTTACTAAACATCAAGAAAGACGAACATTATTGTATTGTTCACCTTAAACTATAACAATTTGACTTTGTTTTTATAACTGAGAAATAACCACCGACGCGGCGTAACTACAGCGTCCGGGCCCCCTCAGAGTATTGCTAGCCCCTCCCCCCTAGGCCCCTCCAGGTTAAATGGCTAGTTACGCCTATGGAAATAACTAAATGCTTTCTCTTACATTGGAATTTGTAGAGATTTTTTTTTATAAACCCTTATTTTCAGACTAAACTTTATGTCAACTTTAGCTTAAATATAGTTTTTCGCCCAAATAAGCTTCGGCGGCATGATCTACTAATAAAAATAACTTCTTAAAAAGTCGATTGTCTGCAATAAAACGATAAACGGTAGTCGAGAGTAGAGGTCGTTTTATACCTGTACAATACGACCGTGCCCTCCCGACTACCGTTAATCATTTTATTGCAGGCAATAGTCTTTTTTAAGGGGTTATTTTTATTAGTAGATCATGTCGACAATGCTTATTTGGGCGAAAAACTATACTTGTCAAATAACCTAATTCCTCGATAACTTCTGATCTGTATCGCACATGTGGATGGTATCGGCTGGATTTTATTTAAAGTTGCGTTATTTTTGTAGAATTTTTGAAATTCGATGTCGTGTCTCCGATGCCGTCGTATGTGCGCGTCACTTTCTAAAGAAAAAACATATTTATTTAAAAAATAACAAATATAAATTAGATGGCCTATGCGTAAATGCAAGTAGACATACAGACATTTAGCAGGCGGGAGAATAGTATCATGCAGTCTTTGCCTTGGAAAAATCTCTTGCACGCCTAACGCTCGCCTGCTTTTGATTGTCGCTTCTGTATATTGTTATTTTGGGGTACGGTTAGAGTACCCTAAAATAACAATATACAGAAGCGACAATAACCGTCGGCACCTTTGAAGTAGCGGGTACAGAATTTCGTGACCTCGAACGCCTCGTATTGACACTTGACCAGTCTTCTAGCTCTAATACACTGAAAAAATGTCTATTGCGTAATAATACGTAAAATAAAAAATATCTTGGAGTAAAATAAATTTGAAACATAAATGATGTTGGGAACTTTTATATGATGATAAAATTAAAAATTCATACTTATAGGAAAACATTTAGGTTTAAAGATATTCATTCTCACTTTATACCGGGTTTTTCACAAAAGTGATTCTTTCTATAACTTTTTTATCCCTAAAGATAGGAAAATGAAATTTTGTATTGTATTGTGCATTGATGAATCCATTAATTCGTTTTTCAATACTTTAACCAGAAATACCAGCCCCTTTCACAATTTAAATGGCACAATCGGTATATTTTTATCTTATTTCGATAGTATATGCAATTCTGAAAACAATGACACATGAGATGTCAATTTTTGACACTTTTGTTCTGATTTTTTTAAATTTAATTTATACTGTTATGCTAAGACTAAAACGGTCAATTTAAAGCTATGAAAAAATGGAATTAACCGTCTTTTGTTTCTTACATCACTTAAGGTTGGGATAAAATTTGCAAAATCTTATTTATTACCACAAATTCTTTTTTAAGGAGTAGTGTAGCTATTAAAGTCTCTAGAGGCGTCGATACATCTTCTTGTCCTTTTGTAGAGAATATATGTATGTATTTGTTTTAAAAGTTTTTTAAGTTATATTTACTTTTTAATAATTTATAAATAATGACTTTCTTAAGGAATGGCAAATTTGTTCAAAATGGGTAAGTGATAAATTCCTTTACTTGAAAGTAATCGGGATCATTTGATCACGTGACAGATGCCATTTGAAATATCAATAAACATTAAAAATGAAGTTAGCCACATAGGTTTCAAAAAAATGTTATTAGTTTCACTTCCCTCACTTTGTTTACTGATCATGTCTTGAAAGAATATCACTAAGGGTAATTGTCATGCAATGTCATGACTAGATTCAACATACTAAGCAAGATAAATTTGCCGAGATTATGCAATCTTCCAAACCCAAACTTCAAAAGCCTAAAAATTGTGACAACACTGTACGCTACTTACAGGCTCGATGTCGCTCCTTTCTCGAACTAAACCAAAAAATACATACACTATAGGAGGTTACAAGTGGGATTTTAGCGTACCCTAAAATTTTAGTACCAACCCTGACCACCAGATACCGAAAGTAGTCCAAGCGACCAATAGAAACTCGACATGGGCATCGACCAGTTTTCTAATTGGTCCGGTGCCGGCTTTCGCTATCTGGTGGTTAGAGTAGGTAATAAAATTTCAGGGTACGCTGAAATCTCACTATGGTATATGAATTCTTTGACTTAACTCTCAACTCCCAACATAAGGCGTTAACACTGTACCGTGTTCACCCCCACATTTTTTCCCGAGACGAATGGTACTGACGCTTATCTTTATTTCTTCGTTTTGGTTACTTTATCATCCATAGGTAGTTCTTTTTGTAAATATATAATATAAGATTTATACCATACTATAAAACATTCGATGCAAAATTTTTGCCAACTTCCGGGAAAGGAGACGGTCCAAAGCAACAACAAAGAGAGCGCAATGCATCACCCTATCCGGAAATGTTACATGCAGGCATTCTTTTAGAAAAAGTAACGTATTTTTTTTGTTTTAAAAAATGTGCATATGTTTCAAGTAGGAAACTAACATCTTTTACCGGTATTTTTACATTAATTTTTATTGAAATAAATATTAAGCATCAAAACAGTAAAACAACTAAGCCAATAATATAATTGCAAATGTATCTATTACCATTTTGGTATCTTGAAGAGTGGAACATACAAATTTTTCCTTAGAATAACAACCTTTAAAATACACAAATAATTCAGGCCACTTTAATTAGCAAATCAGTATGAGATGTTTAAAACCCTACCCTAATTTAAAAACTGATAAGAGATACCCAAATCGGTCATATTTTTATAATAAACTTGTTACACCGGACTCGTATTCTCGGAACGTTTTAAACTCCCCGGTAATGCATTGACATTTGACCAGTGTAACCCCCACCTATTCATTTTTGGCGCAAAACGCTACTGTCGCTTCTGTATATTGTTATTCTGGGACCGTACCCTTAAAATCTGAATCCGAGCATCCCGGCAGACTGCGGACCGCCGACGCAAGCGCCAGAACGTTATAGGTATTTCGCTTTCGCCTGATGTAAGTAACGAATAGCGCTGCTGATAATATAAATGGCTACGGCGCTTGCGTCGGTGATTTTTAGTCTGCCTCGACGCTCGGAATCATATATTTATTTTGCCATGAAAAACTAAAAACTTAGAAGCCGGGTACGATAAGACGCAGCAAGCGGAGAGTGTGAAAGCACTATACTAACACTTCTATTGTACTAATAGTAATGTTATTTTATGTAATTAAGTAGGGTAGGTACCATACTCTACATGTACAGAAAGCAATACTGTAATAATATTGTACAGGGTAATTAGAAAATTGGAGTAAATTTACAAAAATATACTAGGTTGCTGTAAAAAATTAGGTTTTTATAAACATAGGTCTGAAATTGCATAGTTTTTGGGATACAGGGTGTTAACCTTTTATTTCTTAAATGGATTTTTTTATTATCGTAAATATCCCTTATCTAATTTTAATAAAATTTGATTATATTATTTGTAACA